>JBAMBR010004605.1:0-45820 GCA_037044475.1 Zaprionus obscuricornis | reverse complement strand
TTTGTTGAAGAGGCGAAAAAGAAATGCGACCAAGTCGAACAATCAAAACAACAACCAAACGAAACACGACAACAACAATAACAACAGCAACAACAACAAAAGCACAACGATATAAAGTGGCTGCTGCTGCTGCTGTTGCTGCTGCTGTTCGCCGCTCAAGTTGAAAACTTTTACTTTTGTTTAATCAAATTCTGCAGCAAGTCGAGAGCAACATTGAATTCTTGTAACAAACTGACTTACTCGACTGTAGTAGCCCCAGTGTAGCCCCATAATGCACTGAAATGAGTGAAAGCAGAAGGACTAAAGGGATTCAGGCATTTTTCCCCATCACCCGTCACCCCGTCATCCATCGGTAGTCCCCCGTACCAGGCATTGTAACTAACTCATTCAGTTTTCCACGGCCACAGGCATTTGGCCGCCATGGCGTTCTTCATTGTTGTCTTCTTTTTGGCTTTTTGTCCGCCAATTCGCCTGTGGCCCCTCAACCCGTATTGCTGTCAGACAACAAAACTACAGCTACAGCTAAAGCTACATCGCTACATCTCCAGTTCCCACGAGATGCCACTGGTTAGCCACCCACCCAATGCTGGCATGCTTGACTTAAACGCTTAGGCGCAATTATTACACAAATTGCGTTGGAGTAGGAGCAGAAGCAAGAACAGAAACAGGAACCGAAGCTGAAGCTAAAGCAAAAGCTGAAGCCGAAGCCGAAACCGGTGCTGAACCTAAAGCCAGAGCCGTCATCATTATTAGCACCATCACAACAGCCATTTGATGAGAGTGTCCGGCTCTGTGGTGTTTTCAGACAAGATTACAACATGACCAACACCATCGAGAGACCATCAGACGACCGTCATGACTCTCTCTAGCCCATTGGGCTACAGCTGGAGGTGAGAGGCGCGCGTAAGGCAATTTTCATCATCATCTCAACAACATGCCCATCATAATTAGGAAAAGTGTCGAATTGTTGTCAGCGGGACGAACATAACGATAAAGAGCCGACATCAGTCGCCATCAGTTGAGACCCCTCAATGGTGTTACACACAAAGAAAATCATGAATTCATCATAGGAAATTAAGTTCACAAAAGGAAAACGGAAGAAACAATTGCAGTTGTTGACTTCTTTTGACTTCTTTTTCAACTCTAGCAGATGAAATTATGTTGAAAACAATGAAATAAATATTTAGGAGATATTTTTTAATTTTTATATTATTATTTATATTATTATTTTAATATGAACGCTTAATAAATATATAAATTACTTATTCTTAAATAATTTATTTGCCATTAAAAAACAAATGAATTACATGTAAAAAATAATAAAAATTAGTAAGAATGTCTAAACAAGAAAAAAAAACTATACGAGAAATAAAATTTTATTTTTTATATATAAATATAAAGGAATTAAAATTATTATCATTATTTACTATTGTTTTTATTTATTTCTTCGAATTTTATTATTCAAATGGTTTTCTTCTTATATGTTTTTGTTAGCTAGACATTTCTTTTACATTTTATGATTTTTCATATATGCGTAATTAATTTATTTTTGAATGTTAAATAAATAATTATATATATTTATAATTTATTCTTTTTATTTAGTTATTTTTTAATTGTTGTATAAGTTAAACATTTTTTTATTTTTATGATTTTTTATATGTTTATTTCTTTCTGAATACTAAACAAATAAATTAAGAATATATAAATATGATTATTTATTATTTTTTTTATTATATGTATAACTAAATTTTTTATACGTATAGTTTTCTTATTAATTAGACATTTATTTATTTTTTTTTTTAATTTTATGTTAATGTCTTTCTTAATACTTAGTAAATAATATAAAAATATATTATTTTGATTATAAAACAATTTTTCTTTTTATTTGTTTGCATTTTATTATTCGTATATTATTCTTTATTGTACTTGTACAAAAATTTTAAGCATTTTAAGTTAAAATTTTTTTCTAAAAGCATTATCTTGCTTCATTTGCAATTCCTTGAGAATTTTGTCATTTTTTTTTTGTCTTCCCAAAGGAAATAATTTGTACGCCAATCTAAAGTTTTTGCGCTCGTATTTTTCGCCAAGTGTAGCCTAATGAAATATGCATGTGCTGCTTGTACTAATACTTATGTATGTGTGTGTGTGTGTGTGTATCTCTCTTACTTATTCTATCTCTGTCTAAGACTCTCTTGCTCTTGCTGTCTGTATCTGTCTGCCTGTTAGACAGTTTTATTGGTACACTTGCTACTAAAATGCCCACGGGGCTTAGCTGGTTAATTTTAGTGTTCACTTTAATACTTGGCGTTGGCGTCACATTTTGCTTTAGATTTGTAGAACGTTGTGTTACATTTATAGACAAATGCTTTCAGTAAAAACTCAATGAAATTCTGATGCTCATTTTATATCTTCATTCTCATTCTTATTCTTATTCTCAATTTCCAACTCAAACTTGTATTCAAATCCCAAGACTCTTATGACAGTAACTCAGTCATCGAGTCGCCGCATGTCACTTGGTCGAGCCTCATTACGCATGTTGGAGCCACCAAGTGGGGTAAGTGCAAGGGGGGCTACGTACTGACGAAGTTTCTTCTCACTTGTACATCTTATTTCTGTTGTTTTTTTTTTTTCGTTTTGTGTCATTTTATCTTTTTATATTTTACTTTGTGAACAATTTGCGAGTGTTGTCTCGCTTTCTCTTTCTATCTCTCTTGACGAACGCGAGCGCGTGTGTGTGCTTGTGTGTGACTTTTTACAACTTTTTAGTTTGGTACTTTGGGTCTGTTTTGGTGTGCAGAGATTAAGCAAATTTTCGTAGCATACTTTCAGGCTGCGGCTGCTGTTGTCGCCCCGTCTAAAGTGATATTTTTCTTAATATTCTGCTTTATTATTCTGTTTTCTGGTTTTCTTTTTTTTTGCTTTCGCTATGCGTTCTACGTTGTGCGTTGTGCGCTGTTCGCTTTGCGCTTTGCGCGTCTCTTTCAAGTAATTCACTTGTTTTATTGCACTTTTTTTTTACGCTGTTTTGATTTGTTCTTCCGCCGTTGCTTCTTCTACCATCTGTTTGCCACGCCTAACGCCAACGCCAATGTCAACGCCCAGCACAGCCCACGGCCTCCGCCCAGCGAATATTCATGTTTCGTTTTTATATGCTCTGAACTCTCAGACGGCAGCTGTTTGGCCCCCAACTTGTTTGCGGTTAATGAGTTGAAGCAGTCAACGTACAATGGGCCAAAAAAAAAAAAACAAACAAGCAAACTCAAGAATAATATAGTATCGCTTAGCTTTATTTTATTTTTATGTCTATTCTTTTGTCATCACAAAAAAAATTTGAATAATTTATATATTTATATTATGTTTATTACAAAAATAATTTAATATTATTATTATAAATAATTAATTTTTAATATACATATTTATTAATTGCAAGTATTTTTTGCATGTTTTGTTTTACCGTGAATTGACAAAATTTTAGAAAATGATTTTTATACTTTATTGAAATTTATTTTGATTTTAATTAAATTTTATTTGATTATTTTTTTTTTTTTACAAGTATTTTTTTATTATTCCAAAAATATTTTCATTGAGTTTATTACAATTAATTAATGAATTATTCATAAATATTTTATAATAAATATAAATATAATTTAATAGAATTCTTAATTTTTTTATTTTATAAATATTTACAACTTATTTAAGTTTGAAATTTTATTTAATTTGATTAAAGCATCGTTTGAGTTTTAAAATCCATAAAATCTATTGATTATTTGTATTTCAAAAATGTATTTAGGCACAAATGAAGAATGCTTTGCCAATTGTGCTACTGTAACTTTATTATAATTATGACCAAGTTGTTGCAGTGCATCATTAGTGCAGGCAATTAAAAAGTTTTTATATGAAATCGCTTTATCTTTATTGCACGTACAAGAAGCATAAACATAAAACACGATAACATGCTACACACACACACACACACACACACACACACTAACATATACACACTCACAACATATATAAAACAGACACATACTATATACAATATCTTTTAGGCTCGTAAAACGCCGCCAACAAGTCGAGTTTTGCATTTACTTCGAGTACTTCGAGTACTTGGTACTCGTTACTTAGCAGTGAATACTTGTAGTTGTATATTGGCGCTTGCCTGTGTCTTGGCTGCTTGATTAGACAGTCGGGTTAAGAGAGAGGCTCATCAGTGTTCAATTACAAGCAATCTGTTTAGTGTACGAGGAGAACATACAAGTGAGTCTGTTGCGTTTTGAGTTTTGCGTCGTGGCGCATTACTTAATTAACAGCGAGCCTTGAGTCTTCAATATTGCTCATACGCAGCGAAAAACGGGCCAAAAGTTTACTACGTGTAATCATATTGAAAGCAGTGTAGTGTGCTCTTTGCCTATTGAAAGTTGTGAAAACTTTATGAAAAACTTGCGCAGCAAAATTAAAAATTGCACTCAATATTAATTAAATTGAAGAAAAACTGAAAATGGCAAAAGGCAGAAGGTGGTAAATGGTAAATGGAAAATGGAAGATGGAAAATGAGAAATGAGAAAGTAGCAACGGGAAAATGGTGCAAATCATTGCACATGCTAACATATTTAGATCTTATGATTTTATATAATATTAATAATCTTTTGAATGATATTAACATTGTACAGTTTACATTAAATTTTTTTTTAATTTTACTTTGTTATTTTATTGTATTAATTTGTTTATCAGATTTAGTAGAAAAGTTTTTATTTATTTAATTTTCATTCGGAAATTGGCCGTATGAGCATTTTAATTGTTTTTAACGAGAAATGACCTTCCCACCATATGGAACGAATGTTGTCTACTTCACTGGTAAAGTATTCTCCATTTGGATTACTAAATAAAATAAAATAAAAAAAAATTAATTTTATTTTAAATATAATTAATTTTTATTTAAAATATTACTTACCAATTTGTACAGAAATTGTGCCACCAGCCACTATGACGAATTTCAGCACAATTACCATAATATGTATCCCTATCATGATCAAATGTAGTGAATCCATGACCTTCATGATGCCTCATTTGATCCGAAGTTGCATTTCCAGAGAATATCCCTAAACTTATCAATTTATAGTCATCGCCTGCATTACCAATTCTAAAGTTATCATAGCGAGCATAGAAGATTTTACCACCGTATCTTTCCATATGTATATAGAGTTCATGTCTTTGAGTATTTGTCAGTAGATGAATTTTTTCTAAACCTAAAAAGAAATCACCATCGAAGGAACCAAAACCGTTCGTATATGTTTGCCAATCTCTATAAAAATCTTCTTTTCCATTTATACGCTGTTGTATGATTGTCCAACCCGAGCCAGCAATATTACCATCACATAGTACATCGAATGATTTGCCAGTGTTAATTTTCTGAATACCAGATGAACTACCTAAAGGCTTGCAATTCATCTACTGACAAATACTCAAAGACATGAACTCTATATACATATGGAAAGATACGGTGGTAAAATCTTCTATGCTCGCTATGATAACTTTAGAATTGGTAATGCAGGCGATGACTATAAATTGATAAGTTTAGGGATATTCTCTGGAAATGCAACTTCGGATCAAATGAGGCATCATGAAGGTCATGGATTCACTACATTTGATCATGATAGGGATACATATTATGGTAATTGTGCTGAAATTCGTCATAGTGGCTGGTGGCACAATTTCTGTACAAATTGGTAAGTAATATTTTAAATAAAAATTAATTATATTTAAAATAAAATTAATTTTTTTTTATTTTATTTTATTTAGTAATCCAAATGGAGAATACTTTACCAGTGAAGTAGACAACATTCGTTCCATATGGTGGGAAGGTCATTTCTCGTTAAAAACAATTAAAATGCTCATACGGCCAATTTCCGAATGAAAATTAAATAAATAAAAACTTTTCCTTTCTACTAAATCTGATAAACAAATTAATACAATAAAATAACAAAGTAAAATTTAAAAAAAAATTCTTCAAATTTAATGTAAACTGTACCAAAATCTATATGCGTATGAGCAATATTGAAGACTCAAGGCTCGCTGTTAATTAAGTAATGCGCCACGACGCAAAACTCAAAACGCAACAGAGTCACTTGTATGTTCTTCTCGTACACTAAACAGATTGCTTGTAATTGAACACTGATGAGCCAAAGCCTCTCTCTTAACCCGACTGTCTAATCAAGCAGCTAAGACACAGGCAAGCGCCAATATACAACTACAAGTATTCACTGCAAAGTAACGAGTACCAAGTACTCGAAGTACTCAAAGTAAATGCAAAACTCGACTTGTTGGCGGCGTTTTACGAGCCTAAAAGATATTGTATATAGTATGTGTCTGTTTTATATATGTTGTGAGAGTGTATATGTTAGTGTGTGTGTGTGTGTGTGTGTGTGTGTGTAGCATGTTATCGTGTTTTATGTTTATGCTTCTTGTACGTGCAATAAAGATAAAGCGATTTCATATAAAAACTTTTTAATTGCCTGCACTAATGATGCACTGCAACAACTTGGTCATAATTATAATAAAGTTACAGTAGCACAATTGGCAAAGCATTCTTCATTTGTGCCTAAATACATTTTTGAAATACAAATAATTAATAGATTTTATGGACTTTAAAACTCAAACGATACTTTAATCAAATTAAATAAAATTTCAAACTTAAATAAGTTGTAAATATTTATAAAAAAAAAAAATTAAGAATTATATTAAATTATATTTATATTTATTATAAAATATTTATGAATAAATTATTAATTAATTGTAATAAACTCAATGAAAATATTTTTGGAATAAAAAAAAATACTTGTAAAAAAAAAAATAATCAAATAAAATTTAATTAAAATCAAAATAAATTTCAATAAAGTATAAAAATCATTTTCTAAAATTTTGTCAATTCACGGTAAAACAAAACATGCAAAAAATACTTGCAATTAATAAATATGTATATTAAAAATTAATTATTTATAATAATAATATTAAATTATTTTTGTAATAAACATAATATAAATATATAAATTATTCAAATTTTTTTTGTGATGACAAAAGAATAGACATAAAAATAAAATAAAGCTAAGCGATACTATATTATTCTTGAGTTTGCTTGTTTGTTTTTTTTTTTTTGGCCCATTGTACGTTGACTGCTTCAACTCATTAACCACAAACAAGTTGGGGGCCAAACAGCTGCCGTCTGAGAGTTCAGAGCATATAAAAACGAAACATGAATATTCGCTGGGCGGAGGCCGTGGGCTGTGCTGGGCGTTGACGTTGGCGTTGGCGTTAGGCGTGGCAAACAGATGGTAGAAGAAGCAACGGCGGAAGAACAAATCAAAACAGCGTAAAAAAAAAGTGCAATAAAACAAGTGAATTACTTGAAAGAGACGCGCAAAGCGCAAAGCGAACAGCGCACAGCGCACAACGTAGAACGCATAGCGAAAGCAAAAAAAAAAGAAAACCAGAAAACAGAATAATAAAGCAGAATATTAAGAAAAATATCACTTTAGACGGGGCGACAACAGCAGCCGCAGCCTGAAAGTATGCTACGAAAATTTGCTTAATCTCTGCACACCAAAACAGACCCAAAGTACCAAACTAAAAAGTTGTAAAAAGTCACACACAAGCACACACACGCGCTCGCGTTCGTCAAGAGAGATAGAAAGAGAAAGCGAGACAACACTCGCAAATTGTTCACAAAGTAAAATATAAAAAGATAAAATGACACAAAACGAAAAAAAAAAAAAACAACAGAAATAAGATGTACAAGTGAAAAGAAACTTCGTCAGTACGTAACCCCCCTTGCACTTACCCCACTTGGTGGCTCCAACATGCGTAATGAGGCTCGACCAAGTGACATGCGGCGACTCGATGACTGAGTTACTGTCATAAGAGTCTTGGGATTTGAATACAAGTTTGAGTTGGAAATTGAGAATAAGAATAAGAATGAGAATGAAGATATAAAATGAGCATCAGAATTTCATTGAGTTTTTACTGAAAGCATTTGTCTATAAATGTAACACAACGTTCTACAAATCTAAAGCAAGATGTGACGCCAACGCCAAGTATTAAAGTGAACACTAAAATTAACCAGCTAAGCCCCGTGGGCATTTTAGTAGCAAGTGTACCAATAAAACTGTCTAACAGGCAGACAGATACAGACAGCAAGAGCAAGAGAGTCTTAGACAGAGATAGAATAAGTAAGAGAGATACACACACACACACACACATACATAAGTATTAGTACAAGCAGCACATGCATATTTCATTAGGCTACACTTGGCGAAAAATACGAGCGCAAAAACTTTAGATTGGCGTACAAATTATTTCCTTTGGGAAGACAAAAAAAAAATGACAAAATTCTCAAGGAATTGCAAATGAAGCAAGATAATGCTTTTAGAAAAAAATTTTAACTTAAAATGCTTAAAATTTTTGTACAAGTACAATAAAGAATAATATACGAATAATAAAATGCAAACAAATAAAAAGAAAAATTGTTTTATAATCAAAATAATATATTTTTATATTATTTACTAAGTATTAAGAAAGACATTAACATAAAATTAAAAAAAAAAATAAATAAATGTCTAATTAATAAGAAAACTATACGTATAAAAAATTTAGTTATACATATAATAAAAAAAATAATAAATAATCATATTTATATATTCTTAATTTATTTGTTTAGTATTCAGAAAGAAATAAACATATAAAAAATCATAAAAATAAAAAAATGTTTAACTTATACAACAATTAAAAAATAACTAAATAAAAAGAATAAATTATAAATATATATAATTATTTATTTAACATTCAAAAATAAATTAATTACGCATATATGAAAAATCATAAAATGTAAAAGAAATGTCTAGCTAACAAAAACATATAAGAAGAAAACCATTTGAATAATAAAATTCGAAGAAATAAATAAAAACAATAGTAAATAATGATAATAATTTTAATTCCTTTATATTTATATATAAAAAATAAAATTTTATTTCTCGTATAGTTTTTTTTTCTTGTTTAGACATTCTTACTAATTTTTATTATTTTTTACATGTAATTCATTTGTTTTTTAATGGCAAATAAATTATTTAAGAATAAGTAATTTATATATTTATTAAGCGTTCATATTAAAATAATAATATAAATAATAATATAAAAATTAAAAAATATCTCCTAAATATTTATTTCATTGTTTTCAACATAATTTCATCTGCTAGAGTTGAAAAAGAAGTCAAAAGAAGTCAACAACTGCAATTGTTTCTTCCGTTTTCCTTTTGTGAACTTAATTTCCTATGATGAATTCATGATTTTCTTTGTGTGTAACACCATTGAGGGGTCTCAACTGATGGCGACTGATGTCGGCTCTTTATCGTTATGTTCGTCCCGCTGACAACAATTCGACACTTTTCCTAATTATGATGGGCATGTTGTTGAGATGATGATGAAAATTGCCTTACGCGCGCCTCTCACCTCCAGCTGTAGCCCAATGGGCTAGAGAGAGTCATGACGGTCGTCTGATGGTCTCTCGATGGTGTTGGTCATGTTGTAATCTTGTCTGAAAACACCACAGAGCCGGACACTCTCATCAAATGGCTGTTGTGATGGTGCTAATAATGATGACGGCTCTGGCTTTAGGTTCAGCACCGGTTTCGGCTTCGGCTTCAGCTTTTGCTTTAGCTTCAGCTTCGGTTCCTGTTTCTGTTCTTGCTTCTGCTCCTACTCCAACGCAATTTGTGTAATAATTGCGCCTAAGCGTTTAAGTCAAGCATGCCAGCATTGGGTGGGTGGCTAACCAGTGGCATCTCGTGGGAACTGGAGATGTAGCGATGTAGCTTTAGCTGTAGCTGTAGTTTTGTTGTCTGACAGCAATACGGGTTGAGGGGCCACAGGCGAATTGGCGGACAAAAAGCCAAAAAGAAGACAACAATGAAGAACGCCATGGCGGCCAAATGCCTGTGGCCGTGGAAAACTGAATGAGTTAGTTACAATGCCTGGTACGGGGGACTACCGATGGATGACGGGGTGACGGGTGATGGGGAAAAATGCCTGAATCCCTTTAGTCCTTCTGCTTTCACTCATTTCAGTGCATTATGGGGCTACACTGGGGCTACTACAGTCGAGTAAGTCAGTTTGTTACAAGAATTCAATGTTGCTCTCGACTTGCTGCAGAATTTGATTAAACAAAAGTAAAAGTTTTCAACTTGAGCGGCGAACAGCAGCAGCAACAGCAGCAGCAGCAGCCACTTTATATCGTTGTGCTTTTGTTGTTGTTGCTGTTGTTATTGTTGTTGTCGTGTTTCGTTTGGTTGTTGTTTTGATTGTTCGACTTGGTCGCATTTCTTTTTCGCCTCTTCAACAAAACAACAACAAATTTTTTAGTGGCAATCGTAGCGTTTCACTCTCCACTTTCATGGCCAGCAGTCACAAAAATGAAATGAAATAAAATAAAAGAAACAAAAAAACAAAAAAAAAATAATAGAATGTTGTAAAAAAAAATAAGAGAAAAGTGAAAAAAAAGGGCAAGCACACATTTGACTTGGTCCAGAAAGTCAAATTTTCCAGCTTTTAACACAATTTACGAGCAAATCGCCTAGCCACGCCCAACCATCTCCCATTTTTTTCTCTTATTTTTTTGTTTTTCTTTTTTTTTTTTGCCTCGGACAATTTGAAACATATTGCAGCAGTTTTTCTTTTGCTACAGATTTCTACTTTTGTTTTGCCACGAAAATTGGTCAATTGTTTGATCGAAATTCGTAAATCTATTGATGAAAATATCGAGAGTCTCTTTTTGTTATGCACTTGCTTTATGCAAGTGTAGTTCATCAGTTTCCTTCAATTTTTTGTTTTTTTGTTATAATTATCAACATCCTCTCCTTTTGTCTTTTTCATTCTCTGTCTCTCGTTTTCTCTCTAAGCTTCTCTCTCTCTTCTAAAATTCTGTGATTATTTTTTCTTGATTAGTATCAACCGTGCCTGTCTTTTACAATCCCAAGTAATATCTTAACCATAAACAAATCGGAATGTAAACTTGGCACACGTTTTTCTTGCACTAAGTTTTATGTGAACTGTAACAGATCGGAACACTATATTATATAAATGCCATAGGAATAATCAGTCAAAAATCTGTTCCATTTTTTTAAATGATAAAAAAAACTTGAAACTTTCAGAAAGCCGAACATAGCTTAGCTTTCTAATTTGAGTTGAAATACTCTTCAATTTTGAAGCTTCAAATTAATATAATATTAAGCATAACTTGGGGAATTTACATTATACTTTGTATTATTATTAATATTAATTTAAATTTTTGATATGCATTTATTCAGTTTGCAGCAAACAAAATGTAAAATATCTTATTATTTTTCAATAAAAATTAATTTATATGAAATAATAAAATATTTAGGCCTCACAATGGGAAATTTTATTGAGTTGATTATTGATAAACACTAAATATTTGTTTATTTATTTTAAAAAATATTATATTATATATGTAAATATATTTTAATTTACTAAATATAATTTTTTTATTTCATAATATTTTTTTTCTTTCAAAAATTACAAATAAAAACCTTATTATAAATTGTATATAAATTAAAAATAATTTTTCTTTTTTTATATTATAAATAAATAAATTATTATAAATGATTTCAAGTCAAAGGTTAAAATATATTTTTGTAATTTAATAATATTTTTTTTTCAATTAAATTTATTTTTCATTCTTAATTTCCTTTTTTTTTGTGTTTTACCTCATTATCTGAAAACATGAAATCACAAGGTTAAATAACTTTAAAATTCTTTGTAAATTTTATCTTATTACTGAGAAAAATAATTATAATTCTTGTCCAACTTTTGACTGATTTTATGTACGTCAGCGCGCAACAGATTCAACATCAAGTCAGAGAGATGGTGAAGGAACAGGTAGGTGAACTTCAAGGCAGATATGATTCCATTTACTGTAACAATTGCTGTATTCACATCTTTTCAACTTGACCAGAAACCGCAACGGCAACAGCAACAGCAATAACAAAAATGAAAATGAAAATAAAAATAAAAAAAATAAGATAAAATAAATAAAATAATGTTGAAAAAAAAAATATATATATATATATTATAAATAGCAGAAAATATATTTTGCTGGCAGCTAATGCCGAAACATGTCTAATAAAATATGTAAAAAAGCGACGCGGCAGCACAGCAGCAGCAGCAGCTGCAGAACCGCAGAACATACAGAGAATGCCTTAAACTCAATCCACCTGTCCACGAAATGCTTTTAAGCTCCGCATATCAAATTATTTTTTTTAAATATTTTTTGGTTCGTTTTTTATTTTGTTTTGTGTTTTAGAGCTCAAAGTACAAAGCGCTGGAATTGAGTTGAGTGAGAAACAATTTTGATATGCGGCAAATGTAGCCGAAATCTGATTTTAGATATTATGCAAAGAGGAAAAGGAAAATAGATAAAGCATAAAATAAACTTACCCGATGACGAACAACAGAGGAGCAGCTCGACAAGCATGACAAGGATGACGATCAATCCTGACTGGGAGCGCATGTTGTTTGCTCGGCTCTATTAAAAATTGTGAAGCAAAATTAATAATCCTTGCTTGTCCTGCATGCAGCGTGTGTCGTTTTTTCGCTTTTCACTTTTCGCTTATGTCGCGTGTTTGTCTGCACTGAAAATGCGCTGAACTGGGTCACAAGTGTTGCAGATGCGCTGCCTGTATGGATGTGGATGCGGATGCGGATGCAGATGCGGATGTGAACGTGAACGTGAATATGGCACGAATATAGCGATTGCCACAATCTGTACTCAGTGCTCAGTAGTGATGATGCTACTGACGTTGCCGCTGCCACAGCTGCTGCCACAGCCGCATGTAGGCTGCAGGCAATGCGCAATATTATATACTATTCTGTAATCTGCTTCTTACACCTTCTAGCTGATATTGATGACGAATTATATGATTATATATGTAATGTCTGTAATGTCTGTCGAATGGTTATGCTAATTCTTGCTTTGCTTTATAATTGATTTCACACACACAGAATTTCTATGGTTATATGTGGCTTTTGCCACAGTGTCTTGCATTTTGCCAAATGCCACAGATGCCACAAATGCCACAACTAGAACAACAGCAACAACAACCACACAGAAGAACTGTGAACTGTGAGAACAAAAAGAACATGTGGCCAGTTTTAAATATTTTTCCCCCCCCTACCCAAAAGCGCTATGGCAAAATCTTTTGGCTTTTTTTTTCTTCTTCATTTTTTTTTTGTTTGTTCTTTTTGCCTTTTGTACAGGATACCCGAGTTATTTTATGGCAACGTTTTTGCGCAAAATCCTGTTTGATATGTTTGTGTAAGAGTGTGTGTGAGTTTAGGTTAAGTTATGTGGCCACTGGCATTAGTTTGCAGCCTTGTGTTCCATAAAATATAAACACCAAACAAAATAAATATATATATATATATATATAAAATATGATTACTTAATTTTAGAAACTTCTAACAGTTTTTCTATGTTCCAACAGATATTATTTTTATTATTATTGTTAATAAAAATATAGAAAAGAAAAGATGATACGTAAATCATAGAGAAAAGTTGAAAAACCTAAGGCGAAATTGAAGAGATATTGTTTTGTAACTCATATGAGATTTTGCCTAGCATTGTGAGTCTCAGCATGTATGTGTGCGTGTATATTTCTGTGTGTGTGTGTGTGTTGGAGTTTAAGCATTCCATTTGGCCGGCTGCCGTTACCTCATCTTTCTTTTACGCTCGAGACTATTTGGTATTAACGAAATTTATTTATGCGGATGTTTAGTCGGGCGTAAAAGGTGTACATATGGCTAACAAACACGCCCACACACACACATACAGTAATACTCACACATAGACACACACACACACACACATACGTGCAGGACGTGCACAGACAGTAGGAAACTTAGAAATGCACGACACGCTCTCTTACGAATTGAAAGGATTTTGCTTGCTTTTGTTGGCCTAGGTGTAGCTCGATGTCTGCTCGGAGTCTGAGGAAGCCTTGAGCTTGTGCTTGTGACTGAGCCTGAGCCTGAGCTAGAACCAGAGCCGCAGCCTGAGCCTTGGCTCTGCGTTTGTTTTGCTTTTGAGTTGTGTAGGGAATAATGATTTAAATGCTCTTTGGTTTTGCTTTTGTTTTTTGCTGCTACAGATGGAAATGGAAACGAGTTTGAGATATGCCAGGCCATACATAAGTAATGGCTAGCTTAGTCAATGCTGTAAGTGAGAAAAGGATAGCTGTAGCTGCTGCTGCTACTGCTGCTGCTACTGTTGGGTCAATGAAGCGTTAACGCAAATGTTAAACAAATGTAATGTTCTGGACGAATGAATTGTATGCATTAAGGAGCAGCTTCTATTTCTCATCTTCTTTTCTATTCATACTGTTGCTGTTGCTACTGTAGTTCTTGTTGCTCTTGCTCTTCTTATTATTCTTGTTGTTGTTATTCTTGTTCGTGTTGTTATTGTTGTTGTTGTTGTTGTTACAGATGATAACGTAAATAATACTAAATTGATTGCACAAACAAAACAGCAGCAGCAGGAAGTGTAAATGATTTAACACAATTCCCGCTTCTGTGTTTTTGCTATACGCCTTCAGTTCTGGTTTCTGTTCTCTGTTCTATGTTCTTTGCTCTTTCTTCACTCTTTTGTGCTTTCTTAGAATGTTGTTCTTGTTGTTGTTGTTGTTGTTGTTATTATTGCGGGTGCTGCGGCTAAGCAAACAACGGCGAACGGAAGAAAAAGCTTGTTGGCCGACGAACCGGAAACAGTATTTTTGTGACTAGTAATTCAGTTTATTGTTGCTACACAAAATTTATTTATTTACATTTTGCCTTTGTTTTCATCGTTTATTATTGTTATTGTTATTGTTATTGCCATTATTGTTATCAAATATTGAATTTTTTCATGCATGTGATTTTATTGCTTTTTATTTGCCAACAAAATAATAATTCTTAAGCATTTCTTATTTGAATTACAATCTTAAAGTGAATACTTAATGTAAATATATAACAAATATCCAATATCACTTCAATTTTAATCTATGATTTATCAATATTTGTTAACTCTTTGAAATACTTGAAATATTACTTCACAATTATAAAAATTAAATATATTATATTAATTTTTTTTTAAAGAATTTTTAATATTTTAATTTGCAATCATTAATAAATTAATAAATAAAAATTACAAAAAATAAAACAATTAAAATTCAACTTTTATTCTAACAATCAAAATTTAAGCAACACTAAACAATTTATATTTATGGAACTTAGTAAAAAATATTTGATCAATATAAATTAAAAATTAAATTAAATTAAATTAATTAATTATAATACTTTTTATTTATAATTGTTATATTAAAGTTTTTTTTATGTTAACAGCACTGCAAATTTGTATTTTTTTTTCAACAAATTTTTTTACATTTAAAAATTTTTTTTTAAAAATTTTTAAAATAATTTTAATAAGTTTATATATCAGTCTGGTAATTATTAGTTTGTTTTTTTTTTTTGTTTTATATGTATAAACACACAAAAGTTTTGCATAATTTTTTATTAGTGGTAATTAATTAATATAATGTCATCAATTTGAATTATTTACACAACATTCAATGACAGATTCATTTGTTTAATTCACCAAATTCACCTCAGACTGGTGGCTCTTGCGCCAAACGAAGCACACGCGACACCGGCTGAAAGAAAACTAAACCAAGCACCGAACAGCAAGCAGTACAATACGATTGAGATGTTAGTGATGCTGTACTGTTAACTAGCTTTAACAGCTGTAAGCTCGAACAGCTAGTAAAACAGACAGAGAGAGAGAGTACAAAAATGAGCGAGCATCAATTTAACAGAACAGATTTGCCGAACATTAACATTTGCCGACCGACAGTAAGTTGGAGAGCGTCGTGTCATCGTTAATGTTAAACTTGCATTGTCAAGTCCAACAATTAAATGCAATTATTGTTTTTAAGTGTTTTCGTTATAAATTATTTATTTGTACATTTTTGCATTTAGCATTCAGCAAATGGCTCATTAAGATTTTAAGTACTGCAACATTATAAATGTATAAATGTATAGATATTAGCGAAAGCTAAGAGAAAGAATGAATGATCCTATCATAATCATAACCACAATTAATCCCCGCTGAATGCTGGCAATTTACAAGCAGAATGGTAAGCCAGAACATGCAAATATACGCACACACATCTCTGCACAATAACAACAATAGCAACAACAACAATAACAACGACAACAATAACATCAGCTTAACAGTGCGATAACATAATTTCTCATTAACGTCAAGCCGGCAAATTGGGCGGCACACACAATGGAGCCATGTGGCTTATAGGGCCGCGGAGTAAATGAACCTGCCAGGGATCCTTAAAGGAAAAAAAGAATCAAAAAGCAAAATACGAAATGGCAAAAGGCAGGCAAATGCAGGCGCATTGAATGAAACTAGGACACGCAAGAGAAAAAAAAAAGAACAAAAAAAAACAATAACAACGAAAGCAGCATTGAAGACGTGCGTTGCAGCACGACTGGCAAGTGCAAAGCACAAGGATAAACATAATATTCCAACGCTGGAAGAAAACACAATCATATACAACCATACGCACAGACACACACACACACACACACACATACAAGCACAGAGTCACATAGAAGTCAACTAAAAAGAAAACAAAAGACCAAATTATTATTCAGACATACTACAGGCCATAGATGTCGCCGCTCAAAGAGGACAGCGAATGGGAGTTAGCAGAAGAAGGAGAGAGCAGAAGAAAAGAGCGACTGAGAGTGGGAAATAGATTGTGATTTTTAGAACAATGCATTAGAAGCTACAGCGAGTGCTAGTACATAGAACGATAGAGAGGGAGAGAGAGAGATGGTAATAGTGATGGGCGCAGAGTGCGAAGCCTTTGCATAAAATTCAATTTGTCGTGTGCAACAGCCATGAATATGCCGAACTGCCAAGCTTAAGCTGCAACTGCAGCTGCAGTTGACACTGAAGCCCACACATTTCGCTGTCTCTCAAACTGTCTCTCTTACTCTCACTCACTACCTCCCTCCCTCTCTCTATCACTCTCTCTCTCTCTGTCTGTATCACTATCTTTCTCTTGCACTATATAGCTATTATTGCAATTGATGTAGTTGTTGCTTTCGCGTCCCATACAGCAACAGCTCAGCCGTAACATATGCGCGAAATTACTTACGAAAACGTCCTGGCACTGACAGCGTTATCCAGGTTCCCCTATACTGCTCCTAGCTCTGGCCTGTAAAACCAAATGCGTGCACTTGGCACACACAAACAGCCATTCAAAAAAATATATATATATACCATACATACATATACATATATGTGTATGTGGGGAAACATTTTTTACACTTTACATATTATGCAAAACAATTAAAACAATTTCACACAACATTGTGCAAAATAAAAAACATTATCTTCATCTAATTTATTATTTATGATTATTGTGATATTTGCCACAAAGAAAGTTTTGCATTTTATTTTCATCAAAATGTTAAATTTGTTTGCCATTGCTGTAGGCAACATTATGTAAAAAGTTTTTAATTGATTGAGTTAAAGTTTATTTTTTTTTTGTTTTTCATTTTTTAAGTTTTTGTTAATTAATTTACAATTAAAACTAAATATATCTACATATATATATATTTATATATTTTTTTCTATTTGTTAATTTTTCAATTTGTTTACAATATTATTTTTTTTTTTTTGTTGAATAGAATAATGCTTAATCAGGCATCTGGTTCTGTTAAGCATGCATTAGAAAATGTATACACCTTTCACTTTCACAAGTCATTAATCACAGTAATTTGCAGCAAATAGAAAAGTTAGAAAAATAGCAAAAAAAAAAAAAAAAAAAATGAAATTAAAAATGCGTAAAGATACTTGAAAGATAAAAGAATTTCCGCTCAAATGGGTCAGCTGGCTTAATGCGATTAAATTGGTCAAACGCTTTTGTGATTACACCAAGATAATCAAATGAAATTCGAAAACAGACTTTGCAAAAACGAAAACGAGAATGAAATCGAGCGGAGTAGGGGTTGAAAAAAAAAAAAAAAACTAAGTAATTAAGTGAAAAGAAAAGAATAAATGAATGAAGTCTGCTGCACTTTAATTAAGTTTGAGCTTAGCGCACAAAGTCGCTTGCACAGGCAGCACGTGTATATTACATATACATATACATACATACATATATGTACATACGTACGAGATGTACGAGCAGTTTGTACGGAAACTAGGAAAAAGCTCAGTTAGGTCAACGCAAACAATTCATGTCAATTAATTGTATCTGAAGCTCAGACGGGCAAAAACAATACTCAAACTCAACCTTAACACTGCAGTAGGGCAAAAACATGGCGACAACTATATGTATGAACATAGATACATAGATAACTATTACGGTGCCAAAGAAATGGCCACAGCCGGATGAGCGCTGGCAACACGCTAAAACCTGAAATTGAAATGAAAACTGAAAACTGAAATGAGAAAAACGAAAAGAGAAAAGCGAAAAGCGAAAAGCGAAAAGAGAAAGAGGAAAAACAGAGTCTGCAACAATTTGCAATTTGCCGCACAACATGAGCTAATAACTGCCACACAGGCTGAGCTTATTTCAAAGTTTATCCCTTTTTTGCAAGGATATGTGTGTGTGTGTTCAAAACTGTCGAAAATTTCACCATGAGATAAACGCAATTAATTCACAAATTTATTTGATACCAAGAAGGCAAGAACAAGTAGTCAACGTTGTTGTTGCAGCTGTTGTTGCTACAATTCTTCCTCCTTTGCTTGTTGCTGCAGCATAGATAGACAAACTACATTAGCCACAAGTGCAATGTGACAGCAGTTACGAGTCCAAGTGACAGCAATATGACCGGAAATTCATACATTTACTCATAAATAAAATAAACAGTAGAATCCAACGACACTGCAACTGACACTTATGGATGTATGTACATATGTACATTGACTGATTGATCGCTAAATTTAGCAGAATTATAGAAATTGAATGAGAAAGAAGCTTACATTAAACAAAACTCTTTCTTAAAATCATCTTCGTAGCAAAGACTTCAGATGCGAATATGATAAAAAAAAAAAATATAGAAAAATCTCTCTCTTATCGATCTACTAGTAGACAACAGTCTTAAGTTAAGGCTTAAGTCTTAAGTCTTAAATGAACAAAGACTTTTAATGTTATGTATTTTACTAGCAGTCACTTCTTTTGACACCCTTTTGCTATCTAACTCTTTTCTTGCCTATCGATAACTTTTTGCAATTTCGCAGTGTTGTCAAATTCTAAATTATTTTTATGATTGCTCTATTAACTAACATTAGAAATGTCTAACGTTTTTCTCAGATAATAAAAGCTTGTTAAAAGCTGTTGAAATTTATGACAGGAAAAGTATTTTGCAAATCTATTGCCATGCAACATTTACATTCTCGGATTGCATATTTTTGAGTTCTTATAAAGTATTTGAATGTATCATTAATGTGGTTGAAGTGTTGAACCCTTCTCAAGGTAGTTTTAGATACACAAGACAAAAACATGTTTGTTTTATACAACTATGTTTCGTGTTTGTAGATGATATCCATACATACCCATGAATACTCATTATGAATGAGCACAAGCAAAGGGAGAGTTTTGTTGCTGCATATACATATATTCATCTATTAAATTATTAAGTATTAAGTATTGAGAGTATAAGCATGTTTCGAGCAAGCATTCTGTATCATTATATATTTATATTTAATACTACAATATTCCAATATTATTATATAGTACATAGATGCCCAGACCACTTAGTACTTGCTACGGGGTATCTTAAGGATAACAATACCTTTGCTTTATACTTTGTATCTATGCTTGACTTTGTTGGGTGCCTAGGCTACATGCTAAAAGTGTCAGAAAAGTCTAGCAAATATTTTTCCTTTTATTTTCTGTAACCAAAAAAAACAAAAATGGGAGAAATTTGACCGCAGTAAAAAAATTACAGAACCAACAACTTTATTCTGTTGCTCTTTTTGCAACAACATTGTGTATGTGAGTGTGTAAGTGTATATATATGTTTGTATGTGTGTGTATGTGTATTTCGAGGGTCATTTTATTGTTTCCAGTCAAAATGGTCAAATGGGAATTCGGTTTTTACCATTTTGTTAACGTTGTTGTTGCTTACTGTTGTTATTGCCATGCGTTGCGATTTGCCTATAGATTTAGATTGAGCTGTCGAACATGTTATTGAGAATTGAACCAAAATGAGAATCCACAAAAAAAATAAAAAAATATAGTGGACAGTAGGCCATAGATTGGTAGGCTGGTTATCATGTTAAAACAAGGCAAATCGATAGGCCGACACATTTCAAATGATTAGAATAATCGCCGTAGGTGTTTGACTTGCCAAAGCTCTAACTCTAACACCATAAGACACAATAAACATAAGAAGGGAAAATTCAGAACTCAATGTAATACAACGATTGTAAAACATACAAACCCTTCAATTTGTCAGTTTTGTTAGTGTTTAAAGCGAATTTTATTGCTCTCACTTGGTATGGCTAAAACCTAAGGGCTTAAGGCTAGTAAGCTACTATTTTCTTCGTCTTTCAAAGTGAATTTTATGGCTTTTATGGCTATGTCTCGAAAAGGTCGATTTGGGCATTGTAAATGAGTAGGAATCGTTTTTATTTTCAGTCTTTGACTTTAAGTTAAAAAGCTATTTTCTTTTGCTAAACAATTCTCATAGATATTGTAGACTATCCTAAGGGTTATACATAAATGCATTTTAATGTTTTCTTTTCCAATGCCTTTCATTTAACTACTAAAGAAAAAAAAAACTATGGAAATTGTTCATAAATTAAATACATTTTGTTTTTAATAAAAGGTTTCATCATTGTTTAATTTCATTTTAGTTGCCTAAAATACTAATATTACAATTTTCATTACATTAACATCACTTTATATAAGCTTGTAGCCTTACACTTATTATAATAGAAGTCCAATGAAATATGAACAAAAAACAAAATTCTGTAGCGATAGTATTAAAATTGTCAAACATAGAAATAAATCACATTGAAAATTTTAAAGGGAAATAACAAAAACAAAACAAAGGTAACTTCATCTAATATTTCATTATTATTTATTAATAATTAAATGTCTATTCTCGAAGAAAAATAATCTAATTGTTTTCATATACAGCAGATTTATTTAGTACACAGAAACAACTCTGTCGCAGTCCTGTTGGAAATTAGAGTTATAATTAATTTTTCCACTTCCTCTTTCTCATAATGTCACCGGCGGTTATCATTGTAGAACAAGTAAAGGAAAATGTTGCGTGTTTGGCAAAAATGCTGTAAGAAATGGGAAATGCGAGAGAATAGAACCTTATAAATGTGTCTCTTGTGCCACACCGCGCAATTTGTTAAGCACTTTGTTCAAATGTCCAAAACTGCAAGTCGTATATTTACTTTGGGTTTTCATGCATATTCTCCTTTCAGTTCTTGAATTCAAAATGAGAATTTAATAAAACCAAAAAGTTTACTTTTTCACAAATCGAAGATTTCATACTCTTGCAAGTTAAAGTTATATAAGGTTTCATTTTCGGACCTTTAAGTCCAATGATAGCTATATAAGGGAACACGAAATTGACTTTGTCATAAAACACCATTTAATTTTTTTTATCTATTTTATTTTTTATTTTTTTTGTATTATATATTCCACAACATGCTCTACTAGTGCGAGTAAGAGATTCGTTAACTAATTTTTCATTCCTAATATCTTTTCTATTTCACAAATACGATCGAGAACTTCTTGATTTCGTGATCTTTGTTCCTTAAGTTTATCTGCAATAGAATCCAAAGTTGCCGCAATAGCCAATAGTGAAAGATCTGTTGTATGCAGATCTCTTCGGTTCGGATATATTTTTGCTACAGGAACTGTATCTGCATTAGCTGCAACTAAAATAATTAAAAAACATATTTAACAGTACTTTTTCATCGTCAATGAAATTGTAATATTACCTGATGCTGACGCAGATGAAGCAGGCATTGCTTCAATTGGAGAAGCCTCTGGAGTAACAGCTGACTCACCTAGTGAGGCCGGGACAGTCTCCTCTGGTGCAGCTACTGAATCGGTTGGCGTCGCCACTGCGGTAGCAGGAACAGGCTCCTCAGAAAGTGTTATTGGTGTTATATTGGTGGTTGGCTCAACTGGTGCTGAAACTGAAGTGGCTGCCTCAGCTGGTGGTGCAACTGAAGCGGTGGCTTCCTGAGCTGGTGGGGCGACTGAAGGTGTTTCTGCCTCAACTTGTGGTACTACTGGAACTGCGGCTGCTTCAGATGGTACTGTAAGTGAAGCACTGGGTGCGTCAGCTGGTGGTGCAACTGGAACTGTGGTGGCCTCAGCTGGTACTGTAAGTGAAGCACTGGCTGCCTCAGCTGGTGGAGCGATTGGAGGTGTTTCTGCCTCAACTTGTGGTACTACTGGAACTGCGGCTGCCTCAGATGGTACTGTAAGTGAAGCACTGGGTGCGTCAGCTGGTGGTGCAACTGGAACTGTGGTGGCCTCAGCTGGTACTGTAAGTGAAGCACTGGCTGCCTCAGCTGGTGGAGCGACTGGAGGTGTTTCTGCCTCAACTTGTGGTACTACTGGAACTGCGGCTGCCTCAGATGGTACTGTAAGTGAAGCACTGGCTGCCTCAGCTGGTGGTGCAACTGGAACTGTGGTGACCTCAGCCAGTGGTGCAACTGCAACTGCGGCTGCCTCAGCTGGTACTGTAAGTGAAGCACTGGCTGCCTCAGCTGGTGGGGCGACTGGAGGTGTTTCTGCCTCAACTTGTGGTACTACTGGAACTGTGGTGGCCTCAGCTGGTACTGTAAGTGAAGCACTGGCTGCCTCAGCTGGTGGAGCGACTGGTGGTGTTTCTGACCTCAACTTGTGGTACTACTGGAACTGCGGCTGCCTCAGCTGGTACTGTAAGTGAAGCACTGGCTGCCTCAGCTGGTGGGGCGACTGGAGGTGTTTCTGCCTCAACTTGTGGTACTACTGGAACTGCGGCTGCCTCAGATGGTACTGTAAGTGAAGTACTGGGTGCGTCAGCTTGTGGTGCAACTGGAACTGTGGTAGCCTCAGCTGGTACTGTAAGTGAAGCACTGGCTGCCTCAGCTGGTGGAGCGACTGGTGGTGTTTCTGCCTCAACTTGTGGTACTACTGGAACTGCGGCTGCCTCAGATGGTACTGTAAGTGAAGCACTGACTGCGTCAGCTGGTGGTGCAACTGGAACTGTGGTGGCCTCAACTTGTGGTACTACTGGAACTGCGGCTACCTCAGCTGGTACTGCAAGTGAAGCATTGACTGCCTCAGCTGGTGGTGCAACTGCGATAGCTGTAGCAGTGGCTACCTCAACTGGTGGGGCGACTGGAATTGTCGCTGCCTCAGTTGGTACTGCAACTGAAGCACTGGTTGAAGGCGTGTCTGTCGCAGCTGGTGGGACGATTGGAGGCGTGACTGCTTCTATTGGTGGTGCATAAGAAGCGACAACTACCTCACCTGGTGCTGCATCTGAAGCACTGGATGCCTCAGCTGGTGGCGCAACTGAAGCGTTGGCTACCTCAACTGCTGGTTGAACTGAGGCCGTTGCTGCCTCAACTGCTGCTTCAATTGGTGGTGCAGCTGAAGTTACCACCACTGTCTTAACTGGTGGAGCCTCTGAAGTCACTACTGCCACAACTGGTGGTGCAGTAGGTGTCTCGACTGCTTCAAGTGGTAGTGGATCTGGGCTAACGACTGGTTCTATAACTGGGGAAACGACTGCTTCAACTGGTGTTGCTACTGGAGTAACCACTGCGTCAACTGATGCTGCAACAGGAGTCTCGACTGCTTCAACTGGTGGTGCAGCAGGTGTCACAACTGTTTCAACGGATGGTGCTATAGTAGTAATCACTGCCTCAACTGGTGTTGCAACAGGAGTTACAACTGTTTCAACTGGTGGTGCAACAGGAGTCACGACTGCCTCAACTGGTGGTGCAGCAAGTGTCACGACTGCTTCAACTGGTGGTGCTATAGTAGTAATCACTGCCTCAACTGGTGTTGCAACAGGAGTTACAACTGTTTCAACTGGTGGTGCAACAGGAGTCACGACTGCCTCAACTGGTGGTGCAGCAGGTGTCACGACTGCTTCAACTGGTGGTGCTACAGTAGTAATCACTGCCTCAACTGGTGGTGCAACAGGAGTTACAACTGTTTCAACTGGTGGTGCAACAGGAGTCACGACTGCCTCAACTGGTGGTGCAGCAGGTGTCACGACTGCTTCAACTGGTGGTGCTACAGTAGTAATCACTGCCTCAACTGGTGGTGCAACAGGAGTTACAACTGTTTCAACTGGTGTTGCAACAGGAGTCACGACTGCCTCAACTGGTGGTGAAACGGGATTCACGACTGCCTCAACTGATGGTGAAACGGGAGTCTCGACTGCTTCAACTGGTGGTGCAGCTGTTTCAACTGGTGGTGCAGCAGATGTCACGACTGCTTCAACTGGTGGTGCTACAGTAGTAATCACTGCCTCAACTGGTGGTGCAACAGGAGTTACAACTGTTTCAACTGGTGTTGCAACAGGAGTCACGACTGCCTCAACTGGTGGTGAAACGGGATTCACGACTGCCTCAACTGATGGTGAAACGGGAGTCTCGACTGCTTCAACTGGTGGTGCAGCAGGTGTCACAACTGTTTCAACTGGTGGTGCAGCAGATGTCAAAACTGCTTCAACTGGTGGTGCTACAGTAGTAATCACTGCCTCAACTGGTGGTGCAACAGGAGTTACAACTGTTTCAACTGGTGTTGCAACATGAGTCACGACTGCCTCAACTGGTGGTGAAACGGGAGTCTCGACTGCTTCAACTGGTGGTGCAGCAGGTGTCACAACTGTGTCAACGGATGGTGCTACAGTAGTAATCACTGCCTCAACTGGTGTTGCAACAGGAGTCACGACTGCCTCAACTGGTGGTGAAACGGGAGTCACGACTGCCTCAACTTGTGGTGCAGCAGATGTCACGACTGCATCATCTGGTTGTGCAATCGCACTCACAACTGCTTCCACTGGTGGTTCTAAAGGAGTTATCACTGCCTCAACTGGTGGTGCAACAGGAGTTACTATTGTTTCAACTCGTGGTGCAGCAGATGTCACGACTGCTTCAACCGGTGGTGCTACAGGAGTAGTCACTGCCTCAACTGGTGGTGCAACAGGAGTCACAACTGTTTCAACTGATGGTGCTACTGGAGGAACCACTGGTGTTGCATCAAGGGCCACGACTGCTGCAACTGGTGCAACAGGAGTCGTGACTGCTGTAACTGGTGCAACAGGAGTCGTGACTGCTGCAACTGGAGTAACCACTGCCCCAAGTAGTGATGCAACAGGAGCCACGACTGCTTCAACTGGTGGTGTCACTGCGGCTGCAACTGGTGCAACAGGAGTCACGACTGCTCCAACTGGTGGTGCAACAGAAGTCACGACTGCTGCAACTAGTGGTGCAACAGGAGTCACGACTGCTTCAACTGGTGGTGCAGCGGATGTCACGACTGCTGGTGGTGCGACTGCTGATTCAATTAACGGCGCTGTAACAGGAACTGTAGCAGCAGGTAACGCTGCATTCATTACTGCTGTAGGCGCCTCCACAGCTGCAGCAACTGTTGACATATCGTTTATTCTTTGAATTGAAAATTTAAAAAAAAAAAAACATTCTTTAATTATGTAAACGTTATATATGAAAGTAAGTTCGGACAAATGTCATTTATTTAAACAACGTTCAGAAAAAGGTTTTTAGTTTCTTTGTAAGACTTTCCCTTTCATTGGGAGAGAACAGAATACACGTAATAAGATAAGGAGCTTAACAGTGGCCTTCGATAGGGTCGTTCGACCCAACAAATGTGTTGTGCGACTGATGTCAGCAATGAAAAAGAAAAAAAAAACACTATAATTACAAAGCACACGTGAAATTTTAGCGAGCTTGTCGTCATTTACGCTGTCATTTTCAAGTCTTTCTATTATAGTCAATCGATATATTTAATTGATTTAGTTTTTCATTGGCGCCACTTTGGCGTTTGTCGTGAAAAAATTCGCATGAACGCGCACGTTAAATTCCGATATATTATTTCTTTTATAAAAATAGTTAGCTCATTTGTAAAGTCAAACAATGCGAAAGAAAATCAAGGATTAACTTTTTAATGAAGTGTTGTAAGTGTTTTGTAATTTACACGAATTTGAGACTCAAAGTAACTGAAAAAGATTATTTGATGATAGTGAAAGATTTTAGTTTTGAAATTTTCTTGATTAGTTTAATGAACATCTAATAACCGAAGGGTACAGTGTGTTGAATAGTTTCGGACAAATCTGTATTTCTGTATGAATATAAAGACTATCTAGTCAAAGTCTAGTTAGCCGCCAACCATTTCCAAAAAATTGACATAACGCACACTACAAACACATTTATATTGTCGACAATCCGTGGATACAATGAATATTAAACATGGAAGTTATTAAATAATAAATTGTATTTTAAGAACATGAGTGCCGGGTATCATACAGTCGAGAACACTCGATTTTAGTTTTTTATAATAATTATTAATAATATTTTTCTTAAACCTTTTGTTTCAAGAAAATGCTCTGAAGATCCGCACAGAGTGAATACACAAATTTAACTGACCAATTTGTAGAATTTTCTTAATCTTCATTACCTCTGCTCGGTAATTTTCCATGCGTTAAGAAGCTCAACAAATGCCCATTGACAACTATCGAAGGTTTTTGAATGCATTCATAGGTGTGACGGCTACACTGACTAAAGTTAACTGTTAACCTAATGCAGACCCGACTAATTATATATATTCTTATTCAGCATGATTCGATTTCAAATAAATAAAACATTTTTGTCAAGTTTAGCTGAAATCGTCCCACTATGTTATACTAGCTGGCATCGATCATTTTGAGCTTGAAAGAGTATAAATTCTTCGGCTAGACAAACATAACTTTTCTTTCTCGGCTTCTTTTTTTATGTCAATCTTATATAGTTGATTATTTGCCGAGCATGTCGGCAAACTGTTTCCGGTCCTTCTATTCACAGCCGATGTGTGGCTAATGGTATGCCATGTCTGACACATTGACAAACAGCCAGAATGAAACTGCTCAGTCGGAACACATTAGCTGAAAATAGAAAATAAACAGAAAATAGAAAATAGAAGAAAAATAAAAAAATAAAAAAAATTGTAACGTAATCGCAATGAACTAAGAAATAAATCTTTCAATTTTTCGAATGAATAAAGGAATAAATGCAACCAAATGTGAAGCAATACTCTCTCTCTCTCTCTCTATCTCTCTCTCTCTCTCTATCTCTCCCTTTCTCTTTTGCTCTTTCTTTCTGCCTTTTTCACATTGCATGTGCTAAGCCAAGAGACGGTAAACCACCCAGCCACGCCCACTCTTAGCCAACTCAAGCAGCTGAAGGCAACGTAATGTGATCTGCGTTCAATTTGCAGCCGTCGTTTAAATCCCAGCACACTTGAGACTTGAGAGTTGCGAATGGAGACGCTTTATTTTTTTTACATTCTTTTTCTTTTTTTTTTTATTTTACAAATAGTTTTTTTCAATATGAACGAGAAAAGGAATATCGCGATAAAGCATACAAAATAAAGAAAAAGCAAACGTATAAATAAAGGAGCATGAATCCTTGCGCATAAAATGCAAAATACTTATATGGAAATCATTCTTACATCTGAAAGAGAAAGAGACTGCGATACAGTGTGAAAGAGAGACAAGGAGTCACTCAGGAAGACTGTGAATGGAAGACAGATACAGAGAGACCACAGGCGCCCAGTCAAAGCAGTTGATGGAGATTCTGTTGGCAGTTCAATTTCACGTATTATTGACATTTAACAGTGAACAATGGATATTCTATATTTGTATGTATATGTATGTGTCTCAGTGTGTATGTGTGTGTGTGTGTTTGTGTGTCTATATAAATTGATACACGTTTACTCCCAGACACTTGAGGCTATTGCCTGACTATTATATTAGTCCATGAATAAGAAACTTAAGAATTGTTATATATTCCCTTCAAAATTAGTATTAGCAATAAATTTGCATGTCACATACATAACGCGAATATAAAATGAAAAGATAAACTACAAAAAAAATTACATAAAATAATATAAACTTAATTGGTGTCATTCAGCACGCACCACTGACATTGATTGTAAACAGATACACACACACACACACACACACACACAAGTACAAATATATAGAAAAATCAGAATCCGGGATGTACCGTTCAACTGCCATTGAACGCTTCCGGGCCCATTTTGCTAAATTGCAAATATTTTCCAATTCGCATGCATCAGCAGCGCAAAATGCAAACAATTTTGCCCAGAAGCCACAATTCAAAGTAAAAAAAAAAAGAATATAGCGAAAAATCAAATAGCAATGCAAATACTTGTTGACTACTGTATGCACTGTATCGATAAATTATCGATAAATTGTCTTGCATTAAATGGTATTAAATTAAAAATTAAATAATTATGTATGCGAATAATTAATCATGCTGCAATAAATGTAATATAATCACTTAATTTTTGTAAAAATATCTTTTAACTTTAGTTAAATGCAAGCCTATATTCATAATATTTCTATATACATCACATCATATATGTATATATTTATATATATATATCATTTCATCCTGTTGATAACCGATAGAAACAAAACGCATGAGTTAATGTATATACTCCTTTTTTTTACTGTCCAAAATTATAGCATTGGTTGCATATGGCAACACAGTTCGCAGTTGCTAGGCTGCCACTGCAAGTGCAACTACAGTTGCTGTTGCTGCTACAACTGTGGTGCAATTTATATTTGGTTTTATTGCTGATTTTTTTTTATTTATTTTTATTTTTTTGTTGCTTTTACTCTACTGCTTAATTGCTGCTTGGAACGAGGGAAAATGATGAGTGATGGCAGGGGAATGTGGCATTGGTTGAAAGGTCGCGCTCATCACGGGCTTTAATAAATTATTCAAATTAACACGCGTCAGTCTGTCAGTCTGACTGTCGGTATGTCTGTATGTCTGTCAGTTTTGTGGGTCTGCCTGGGTTCTGGTCAGCATGTTAATGGACACTGCATGCCAACAGTTTGCGGTCAGCAAAAACCAGCAAAAAAAAAAAAAACGTAGAAAAAATAACAGTTCTTCGCACACAACTAAAAAGTAAAACATTACAGCAAACGTATGCGTGTACACAGAGAGAAAGAGATAGGGAGACAGAGAGAAAGTAAGAGAGAGACAGAGACAGAGACAGATAGAGACACCACATACATTCTACCAAGAACCACACGTTATAGTATACACGAAAAGGTAAATTTACTGCATATTTCACGCATTTTTATTTTTGCATTCACATTTCAACTGGGCAAAAGCAAAGGCAAAGGTAAAGGCAAAGGCAAAGAGCAAAGGGCAGAAGACAGTGGCCAGGGGTTAAAGGTAAATGGAAGGACTGTGCAAAGGGTACACCCCTTGAGAGGTACATACATTCACAGCTTTTGACACTTGACAACATGATTGTTTTTTTAAAGCCAGTGATAAATTATGCATCGCACAAACACAAACACAAATAAAAATACATACAAAAAACAAAAAAAAAAACAAATACAAATATCAAAAAAAAGAAAAACAAATATAAATAAAAATACAAACAGAATCGACAACCAACACACATGAAATACATAACCATAAAGCTAAAGCTAACAACAGCAAAAGCAACATCGGCATCAACAAAAAAAAACCCAGCAATAATAATGCAAAGTCAGCAAGCGGAAAACAAATATAGAAACTGAACTAATGAAAAATACCTAGAAAATTTTGAACATTTTTTATTAACTAATAAAATTGTTATCAATATTGAGGACGAGCCAAATGAGGCTTAAAAGAAGTGGTATTTACTCTTAGCAAACATAAAAAAAAATTAGTAAATAAATTAATAAAATATTTGAACATATTAAAACTGTTAATTATTAATTAATTTTATTAATATATTTATAAACTTGGTAATGCTTATATATAATATTAATAATAAAAATACATTTCAAGAGTTTGTAACGTCCCTTCGGACACTCAGAACAAATAATAAATATTCTGTCTGTCGGGTTTATTGTAAGCTCTCCGCTTTAAAGATATTTCAATGGAACTCGGTATACAAACTCCCTATATTCTTGAGCTGTATATGGATCGGTGCAGATCAGGCAACTATATCATACTATATAGTTGCCATAGGATACTAACCATTAAACTTAGTTCTATTTTCACTGCTTAGGAACAATCGTCCGAAATGGAGTTTTTCATGAAAAGTTTCTTTTACAACTGCAAGGGTATCACACGGCATGCAACTTTCAACTTTCCTGCATAGTCGACTTTCTTAGTTGTTTTTGTATGATTATGTCAATGCAAGGCAAAGGGTTTTTCTTAGGATATGTCTTATTTATATGATTATAATTTAATTCAGATACTTAATTATTATAATATAATAATAAAATTTATATATAAATAACTTAAAATAAATTCGCAGAATTATTGTGTCGCAAAACATTTAATAAGACAGAATGCCGAAAGAATTCTAATACTTTTACTAGTATTAATAATTAACTGATAAACTGAAATTGATATTGTACCAATTACTAGAAGTTAACGTATCTTTCATTATTTTCAATTATGCAATCAAATATACAAATATAGTGAAGTGTAAAGTTGTTCAAATATAACAATATTTATAACATAATTGGCAATAGTTAAATATTAATAAGCTAATTAAGATCTCATTCCACTTAAAGTCAATGTTTTTTTTTTCGTTCGTTCGTTCGTTCTTATCCTTTCTTTTTGTTTTCCTTGTTGAACTTATTCTTTTCACATTGCAGCCTGTTTTTAGCCTTTCTTGTGGTAAATTAACTTCACTGCCGCAATGTATTTAACGCAACTCAACCCGAAAACAAAAACAAAAAGCAAATAAAGCGGGTAAAGAAAAAAAAAAAAAAAGCAAAAAAAAAAAATTAAAAAGAAATGAACTAAAGTTTAGGAAAAAAGGGTTAAAAGACGATGAAGACTGGCAAACAAATCTTCAAGTTAAACGAGCTACTTTTGGCCATGTTCTACCTACCATACTACATTATAGCCGGCACTATATTGTATAAAGAACGCGACGACGAGCAGGCCGCAACAATTTCCCCTTTCCTGTTGTTAAATAAAATTATAGTTATATTAAATATGGTTAACATTATCAGTAAGAAATTCAGAAGTATTGAAACATTTTCTTATAAGAATTTCCTATATATACATATACGAGTACATATGTATGTATGCTGATGCGAAGATTTTGTTTTTGTTGTTGCAACACATGCTTCACTGATTCGATTTTGATTTTCTCGGCACATTCTGTCTGGCGCTTGAAATCGTGCAACAAATGTTAACTGTGATTTGTGGCACTTTCCCAAGTGTCAAACTGATTTTCTGCTGAGCATATTTACACCCAACTCAGCCGCCATTCAGTGACTCTACCAGCTGTGACTAGCTGTTAAATTTCCTATTTTAAAAACTAAACAAAGTGCGAAATACTTGTCTATGTAATATTCTATGTACATACAAATATGTATATATGTATATGTATATATAGATATGTACACTCATATTTATAATGATAATATGACAAAACATACGATGCGTCTCTTTGAAATGTGCGCAATGAGTAGGCGATGTGATAATAATGCGTGCTATGAGCAATACGATTGTAAGATGGAATGAAAGCTTTGAGCTCAGAATAAACAGCAATTGAGATAAAACAAAGCAAGCAAAGAAACGAACTCTCTGAGCGAGTCTAGACTGCTCTTTCGTTTTATCACGTGAAGTTTGCTTATTGTGCCGCTCTCGCATGGACAACTTTAAAACGATTGCATTAAGAAAAAGAGCTTGCAGAGCTTTTTATACTCGGTGCCCTATGGGAACAAAGAGTATATTGGGTTAGTGACAAGAGCAAATGTATGTAACACGATTGGAGCATGTCCGTCTGTCCGTCTGTCCGTCTGTCCGTCTGTACGTCCGTATGAACACACAGATCTCGGAGACTATAAGAGATAGAGACTTCATTTTTTTTAGTGTTTGTAGTGTTTGCAGGATCAGATCAAGTTTATTTTGGATTTTTGCCACGCCCCCCTCCGCCTCCACAAATCGAAAAAAACGATTTTAAGCAAACCTAGACAAGCTACAGAAAATCGGAATAACATGGAAGTTATACACATTTCAAATTTCAAAAGTTGAGAGGCGTACGCTTGCTTGCTGTTCTCACCCCAAACGACGGCAACATTTTTTCAGTGTTTCTCACACTTCTGAAGAGCGTGGCTCAGTGGTTAGAGGGTTGAACTCGCGTGCATGAGGTCCGCGGTTCAATTCCCGAGACGATTTTTTTTTTTAAAATTTTTTTTTTAAATTTTTTTTTTACATTAACTTAAAATTGGCGAGTGCGCAGCACGAGCAAAATAAATATATAATATAACTTTGGGCACCGAGTTACTATATAGTCGAGCACACTCGACTATAACTTTCTTACTTGTTTTTATTGCATCTCTCCTTGCGCTCAAATTGAGATCAACTGTGATTTATGCCAAATTTTGCAATGTGAATAGACATTGAGGTATGCGATCTTAAAGTTCAATGAGTTATTATTAGATTATGCATAGTGCAATGATAAGAAGTAAGGAAAGAGAGAGAGAGAGATGCAGTGATCTTTAAGCTTTCATTAAACTCAATTAGCTTTGTTTTTGTTTTGCTAATTATGAAAATATGTTTCATTAATTTTTAGTTTTATATCATACACTATATACTCCATATATTTATATATACTTTGTGCCATTATTATATTTAATATAAGTATTTCACTCAAGCTCTTTGGCATGGTTCATTGAAGCATTAGCATTAGAAGTCAATGCAAGCAACATGCAATAAGCACAGAGTTTTTATGCATTTGAGCTTCAATCGTAGCTGACTCTTTACTTTTTTTCCCTCCCATTATTTTACCCCTTATTTATCCCAACGCATTTCGCCAGCTGTTACGTTTCCGTTCCGTTAAGAAGTCGCAATTTATTTTATTGAATGCATTGGAGCGTTTACAATTTATTTACCATTTCTCTCTTTTTGTATTTTGTACTTGAGTTTTAGTATTTCTTCTACTATTTAGATAGATCGCACAAGGTATGCTCGAGATTATTAGAATTATCTATAATAAACAATAAAATATTAAAGTAGATACTCTGTAAATATAAATAAAATTTTATTACAATTTATTTTTTTAATATTATAAATTTATATATTTTTTTTAATAGTCAAGAATATACTTCAATATTTTATTGTTTATTATAGATAATTCTAATAATCTCGAGCATACCTTGTGCGATCTTATCTAAATAGTAGAAAAAATACTAAAACTCAAGTACAAAATACAAAAAGAGAGAAATGGTAAATAAATTGTGAACGCTCCAATGCATTCAATAAAATAAATTGCGACTTCTTAACGGAACGGAAACGTAACAGCTGGCAAAATGCGTTGGGATAAATAAGGGGTAAAATAATGGTAGGGAAAAAAGTAAAGAGTCAGCTACGATTGAAGCTCAAATGCTTAAAAACTCTCAAAGTGCTTATTGCATGTTGCTTGCATTGACTTCTAATGCTAATGCTTCAATGAACCATGCCAAAGAGCTTGAGTGAAATACTTATATTAAATATAATAATGGCACAAAGTATATATAAATATATGGAGTATATAGTGTATGATATAAAACTAAAAATTAATGAAACATATTTTCATAATTAGCAAAACAAAAACAAAGCTAATTGAGTTTAATGAAAGCTTAAAGATCACTGCATCTCTCTCTCTCTCTTTCCTTACTTCTTATCATTGCACTATGCATAATCTAATAATAACTCATTGAACTTTAAGATCGCATACCTCAATGTCTATTCACATTGCAAAATTTGGCATAAATCACAGTTGATCTCAATTTGAGCGCAAGAAGAGATGCAATAAAAACAAGTAAGAAAGTTATAGTCGAGTGTGTTCGACTATATAATACTCGGTGCCCAAAGTTATATTATATATTTATTTTGCTCGTGCTGCGCACTCGCCAATTTTAAGTTAATATAAAAAAAAAATTTAAAAAAAAAATCGTCTCGGGAATTGAACCGCGGACCTCATGCACGCGAGTTCAACCCTCTAACCACTGAGCCACACTCTTCACAAGTGTGAGAAACACTGAAAAAATGTTGCCGTCGTTTGGGGTGAGAACAGCAAGCAAGCGTACGCCTCTCAACTTTTGAAATTTGAAATGTGTATAACTTCCATGTTTATTATCCGATCTGTAGCTTGTCTAGGTTTGCTTAAAATCGTTTTTTTCGATTTGTGGAGGCGGAGGGGGGCGTGGCAAAAATCCAAAATAAACTTGATCTGATCCTGCAAACACTACAAACACTAAAAAAAATGAAGTCTCTATCTCTTATAGTCTCCGAGATCTGTGTGTTCATACGGACGTACAGACGGACAGACGGACATGCTCCAATCGACTCGGCTGTTGATCCTGAGTCAGAATATATATACTTTATGGGGTCGGCCACGCCTCCTTATGGGTGTTACATACATTTGCTCTTGTCACTAACCCAATATACTCTTGGTTCCCATAGGGCACCGAGTATAAAAAGCTCTGCAAGCTCTTTTTCTTAATGCAATCGCTTTAAAGTTGTCCATGCGAGAGCGGCACAATAAGCAAACTTCACGTGATAAAACGAAAGAGCAGTCTAGACTCGCTCAGAGAGTTCGTTTCTTTGCTTGCTTTGTTTTATCTCAATTGCTGTTTATTCTGAGCTCAAAGCTTTCATTCCATCTTACAATCGTATTGCTCATAGCACGCATTATTATCACATCGCCTGCTTACGCTAAATGTAGCTTAAGTGAAGTCTTTTTACTCTTTTTAAATATTCAACTCATTGCGTACATTTCAAAGAGACTTCCTTATAAACGCATCGTATGTTTTGTCATATTATCATTATAAATATGAGTGTATATATATATACATATATATATATATATATTTGTATGTACATACAAAATTACATAGACAAGTATTTCGCACTTTGTTTAGTTTTCAAAATAGGAAATTTAACAGCTAGTCACAGCTGGTAGAGTCACTGAGTGGCGGCTGAGTTGGGTGTAAATATGCTCAGCAGAAAATCAGTTTGACACTTGGGAAAGTGCCACAAATCACAGTTAACATTTGTTGCACGATTTCAAGCGCCAGACAGAATGTGCCGAGAAAATCAAAATCGAATCAGTGAAGCATGTGTTGCAACACCAACAACAAAATCTTCGCATCAGCATACATACATATGTATGTACTCGTATATGTATGTATAAGAAATTCTTATAAGAAAATGTTTCAATACTTCTGAATTTCTTACTGATAATGTCAACTATGTTTAATATAACTATAATTTTATTTATAATTATGAAAGAGTAATAAAATAGAAAAAATAGATAGTTCAGTACAAGTTCAAATAAATAGAAATAAATGAAATTTTTTTATCAAATCATTTTTTTATTTTCTATTTTAGGTATGAAAAAAATCTTTGTTGTATATTTTCTGTTTATAAACTTTAAAAGTTGCCATTAATTTAATTTAAATTTTATTTATTTCAGAAACAAATAAATAAATTTTATAAAAGAAATTACAATTTTTGCATTCAACTGTAAGCCTCAAAGTAAAGATGTGCATTGTGACATTGAGTTGAGTGCAAAGTTTATAAACTGTGCGTGCTGTCCAAGCTCTAAACTTTTTGTCAAGAATAGAAATGAAATAATTCTTGTATTCGAGTTCGAGATCGACATGTGAATGCTTAGGTGGTGGGGCAAAGGGTGAGGGTTTGGATGGATAAAAAAAAAAATCGAAACAACAAATATGAATGGTACACTCAACAAATGGCACATTGAGTGGTCCGAGCTATGGAACTATGTACAAAAGACTATTCGGACATGTCTATCCATTTGTTATGGATGAAGGGGGCTGAAACAGTGCAGAAGATGGCACAGAATGAAATTTCAAATTTCAACAACGACAATAACGGGCCACATCGACAAATGTAATTGACATTTCTCAAGGCATACACCAAACCAAGTCCTCTCCTCCTCCCCCTCCCTCTTCGTCCCTAAACCCATACCCATCTGGGCAACCACTCGAACTAGTATGTACAAAACCCCAAAACGAAACATAGAACAGAAGTTTCACTTTGCTCATGTGAACATAAGCTGATACTATAGTATGTTGTAACATACTGTGTGCTCTTTGTATTGGCCAGAGGTTGTTTTGTGTATGCCAAGAATCTGTTCAGATAGTGATGATGTTTAATGGGCAGTATTATTGTGCAAGCAGCGCATGATAGCACAGTAAATATAAATATGTATTCTGGTTTACAAACTCAACTGCAATACAGTCGATAAATGGCTTGGAAAATAGCATTCCAAAATATATTATGCATATTATGCAGAACTGAAGCTGTTACTGACACTGTCAAATTAATTAATATAAAGATTCTGTTAAAATGTTTATGTAAATGTATTATATAATAAGGAAATGCTATAGCTTTGACTACATATTTTGGTCACAGAATGCATGTCAGTCTTCAGCAATGCAACTTTATCAAATTAAAGCTAGAAGTCGGACAAATATTGCATATTGCGGTCAAAAGAAGATGAGGGTTATATTTTACGATATTTGGCAACTAGAAACTCATTTCTGTTTTAATTTTTTCACAGTGAACAATATCCCCACCAAAATTCTAATGTTCAAATTTTCAAATAGAGAAATCATTTTTTTTTTCCTTTCCCTTTTAAAGAATTCTATATATTTTATGATACCAATTCAGAAGGAAAAAAAAAGCAGAAACAGATTGAGAAAGATAAAGACAAGAAAAACAAATCGAAAAAGTTTTAGGCTTCATATTTAAAACTTGGCAACTTGTTAAATTTGCCAAGTGAAGGATAATTTTCAACGCTTGGTGAATAACTGAAACAGAAACGATCCCAAAACTAAATTAAATCCAAAAAAAAAGCGAAACACTCCAAAAAATAAAAAAAAAACAAACTCTACACAAAATGCAATAAAATAAATTGCAACAATATCCGCTTTCAAGCAACAACAACAACAAAAAACTAAAAAAAAAAACTGAAGTGTTCAGAAACAACAATTTAACAAGACCAACAAAGAAATGAAGTGGAGTGTATATAGAGAACGTGAAGAAGAAGTAAGAAAAAAAAGTTCATATAAATGATGTAGCTAACCTTTTTTTGTTTTTTAGTTTTTGGTTTTGTTTTTGTTGGATTGTTTTGGTCTGTGCTCGGTCTGTGTCTGGCCAAAAAGAGCGCATAAAATAAATATTCTGTTCGTTCAGTTGGCGATTCTAGCGTGATCTAAGAGCTGAGAGCTGAGAGCTGAGCTGAGGTGCGGCAAACGGTACTCAGTGCACTTGACGCCATGCTCAGGATGTTAAAGGTGACAGCCGCAGTAGCCTTAGAAATATGGCTTAGAGCCCAAACTGAAATAAAAAACAATATAGACAAAAAAAAAAAAAAACAAGTTAAAGAAAAGCAAATGCATTGGGAAAACTAACGAGAGATTGCGCAAAAATGGCAAAACAATAGTTCTATATATATATATATATAGTGCTGGAAAATAAGTTGAAAACGAGTGAAAAACTTAAGTGCCCGTTAAATTTCCCAACGGACTAATGATAAAAGTTACGCGAATAGTCCCGTTACAACACGTTACAACAGGAAAGGGGAAATTGTTGCGGCCTGCTCGTCGTCGCGTTCTTTATACAATATAGTGCCGGCTATAATGTAGTATGGTAGGTAGAACATGGCCAAAAGTAGCTCGTTTAACTTGAAGATTTGTTTGCCAGTCTTCATCGTCTTTTAACCCTTTTTTCCTAAACTTTAGTTCATTTCTTTTTAATTTTTTTTTTCTGCTTTTTTTTTTTTTTTCTTTACCCGCTTTATTTGCTTTTTGTTTTTGTTTTCGGGTTGAGTTGCGTTAAATACATTGCGGCAGTGAAGTTAATTTACCACAAGAAAGGCTAAAAACAGGCTGCAATGTGAAAAGAATAAGTTCAACAAGGAAAACAAAAAGAAAGGATAAGAACGAACGAACGAACTAAAAAAAAAAACATTGACTTCAAGTGGAATGAGATCTTAATTAGCTTATTAATATTTAACTATTGCCAATTATGTTATAAATATTGTTATATTTGAACAACTTTACACTTCAGTATATTTCAGTTTATCAGTTAATTATTAATACTAGTAAAAGTTTAGAATTCTTTCGGCATTCTGTCTTATCAAATGTTTTGCGACACAGTAATTCTGCGAATTTATTATAAATTATTTATATATAAATTTTATTATTATATTATAATAATTAAGTATCTGAATTTAATTATAATCATAAAAATAAGACCTATCCTAAGAAAAACCCTTTGCCTTGCATTGACATAATCATACAAAAACAAGTAAGAAAGTCGACTATGCAGGAAAGTTGAAAGTTGCATGCCGTGTGATACCCTTGCAGTTGTAAAAGAAACTTTTCATGAAAAACTCCATTTCGGACGATTGTTCCTAAGCAGTGACAATAGAACTAAGTTTAATGGTTAGTGTCGTATGGCAACTATATAGTATGATATAGTTGCCTGATCTGCACCAATCCATATACAGCTCATGAATATAGGGAGTTTGTATACCGAGTTCCATTGAAATATCTTTAAAGCGGAGAGAGACTAGCTTACAATAAACCAGACAGACAGAATATTTATTATTTGTTCTGAGTGTCCTAAGGGACGTTACAAACTCTTGAAATGTATTTTAATTATTAATATTATTACCAAGTTTATAAATATATTAATAATATTAATTAATAATTAACAGTTTTAATATGTTTTAATATGTTCAAATATTTTATTAATTTATTTACTAATTTTTTTTTATATTTGCTAAGAGTAAATACCACTACTTTTTAGCCTCATTTAGCTCGTCCTCAATATTGATAACAATTTTATTAGTTAATAAAAAATGTTCAAAATTTTCTAGGTATTTTTCATTAGTTCAGTTTCTATATTTGTTTTCCGCTTGCTGACTTTGCATTATTATTGCTGGGTTTTTTTTGTTGATGTCGATGTTGCTTTTGCTGTTGTTAGCTTTAGCTTTATGGTTATGTATTTCATGTGTGTTGGTTGTCGATTCTGTTTGTATTTTTATTTATATTTGTTTTTCTTTTTTTTGATATTTGTATTTGTTTTTTTTTTTGTTTTTTGTATGTATTTTTATTTGTGTTTGTGCGATGCATAATTTATCACTGGCTTTAAAAAAACAATCATGTTGTCAAGTGTCAAAAGCTGTGAATGTATGTACCTCTCAAGGGGTGTACCCTTTGCACAGTCCTTCCATTTACCTTTAACCCCTGGCCACTGTCTTCTGCCCTTTGCTCTTTGCCTTTGCCTTTACCTTTGCCTTTGCTTTTGCCCAGTTGAAATGTGAATGCAAAAATAAAAATGCGTGAAATATGCAGTAAATTTACCTTTTCGTATATACTATAACGTGTGGTTCTTGGTAGAATGTATGTGGTGTCTCTATCTGTCTCTGTCTCTGTCTCTCTCTTACTTTCTCTCTGTCTTCCTATCTCTTTCTCTCTGTGTACACGCATACGTTTGCTGTAATGTTTTACTTTTTAGTTGTGTGCGAAGAACTGTTATTTTTTCTACGTTTTTTTTTTTTTTGCTGGTTTTTGCTGACCGCAAACTGTTGGCATGCAGTGTCCATTAACATGCTGACCAGAACCCAGGCAGACCCACAAAACTGACAGACATACAGACATACCGACAGTCAGACTGACAGACTGACGCGTGTTAATTTGAATAATTTATTAAAGCCCGTGATGAGCGCGACCTTTCAACCAATGCCACATTCCCCTGCCATCACTCATCATTTTCCCTCGTTCCAAGCAGCAATTAAGCAGTAGAGTAAAAGCAACAAAAAAATAAAAATAAATAAAAAAAAATCAGCAATAAAACCAAATATAAATTGCACCACAGTTGTAGCAGCAACAGCAACTGTAGTTGCACTTGCAGTGGCAGCCTAGCAACTGCGAACTGTGTTGCCATATGCAACCAATGCTATAATTTTGGACAGTAAAAAAAAGGAGTATATACATTAACTCATGCGTTTTGTTTCTATCGGTTATCAACAGGATGAAATGATATATATATATAAATATATACATATATGATGTGATGTATATAGAAATATTATGAATATAGGCTTGCATTTAACTAAAGTTAAAAGATATTTTTACAAAAATTAAGTGATTATATTACATTTATTGCAGCATGATTAATTATTCGCATACATAATTATTTAATTTTTAATTTAATACCATTTAATGCAAGACAATTTATCGATAATTTATCGATACAGTGCATACAGTAGTCAACAAGTATTTGCATTGCTATTTGATTTTTCGCTATATTCTTTTTTTTTTTACTTTGAATTGTGGCTTCTGGGCAAAATTGTTTGCATTTTGCGCTGCTGATGCATGCGAATTGGAAAATATTTGCAATTTAGCAAAATGGGCCCGGAAGCGTTCAATGGCAGTTGAACGGTACATCCCGGATTCTGATTTTTCTATATATTTGTACTTGTGTGTGTGTGTGTGTGTGTGTGTGTGTGTGTGTATCTGTTTACAATCAATGTCAGTGGTGCGTGCTGAATGACACCAATTAAGTTTATATTATTTTATGTAATTTTTTTGTAGTTTATCTTTTCATTTTATATTCGCGTCATGTATGTGACATGCAAATTTATTGCTAATACTAATTTTGAAGGGAATATATAACAATTCTTAAGTTTCTTATTCATAGACTAATATAATAGTCAGGCAATAGCCTCAAGTGTCTGGGAGTAAACGTGTATCAATTTATATAGACACACAAACACACACACACACATACACACTGAGACACATACATATACATACAAATATAGAATATCCATTGTTCACTGTTAAATGTCAATAATACGTGAAATTGAACTGCCAACAGAATCTCCATCAACTGCTTTGACTGGGCGCCTGTGGTCTCTCTGTATCTGTCTTCCATTCACAGTCTTCCTGAGTGACTCCCTGTCTCTCTTTCACACTGTATCGCAGTCTCTTTCTCTTTCAGATGTAAGAATGATTTCCATATAAGTATTTTGCATTTTATGCGCAAGGATTCATGCTCCTTTATTTATACGTTTGCTTTTTCTTTATTTTGTATGCTTTATCGCGATATTCCTTTTCTCGTTCATATTGAAAAAACTATTTGTAAAATAAAAAAAAAAAGAAAAAGAATGTAAAAAAAATAAAGCGTCTCCATTCGCAACTCTCAAGTCTCAAGTGTGCTGGGATTTAAACGACGGCTGCAAATTGAACGCAGATCACATTACGTTGCCTTCAGCTGCTTGAGTTGGCTAAGAGTGGGCGTGGCTGGGTGGTTTACCGTCTCTTGGCTTAGCACATGCAATGTGAAAAAGGCAGAAAGAAAGAGCAAAAGAGAAAGGGAGAGATAGAGAGAGAGAGAGATAGAGAGAGAGAGAGACAGAGTATTGCTTCACATTCTGGTTGCATATTATTCCTTTATTCATTCGAAAAATTGAAAGATTTATTTCTTAGCTCATTGCGATTACGTTGCAATCTTTTTTATTTTTTTTATTTTTCTTCTTATTTTCTATTTTCCGTTTATTTTCTATTTTCAGCTAATGTGTTCCGACTGAGCAGCTTCATTCTGGCTGTTTGTCAATGTGTCAGACATGGCACAACCATCAGCCACACATCGGCTGTGAATACAACGACCGGATAACAGAATGCCGTACATGCTCGGCAAATAATCAACTATATAAGATTGACATAAAAAAAGAAGCCGAGAAAGAAAAGTTATGTTTGTCTAGCCGAAGAATTTATACTCTTTCAAGCTCAAAATGATCGATGCCAGCTAGTATAACATAGTGGGACGATTTCAGCTAAACTTGACAAAAATGTTTTATTCATTTGAAATCGAATCATGCTGAATAAGAATATATATAATTAGTCGGGTCTGCATTAGGTTAACAGTTAACCTTAGTCAGTGTAGCCGTCACACCTATGAATGCATTCAAAAACCTTCGATAGTTGTCAATGGGCATTTGTTGAGCTTCTTAACGCATGGAAAATTACCGAGCAGAGGTAATGAAGATTAAGAAAATTCTACAAATTGGTCAGTTAAATTTGTGTATTCACTCTGTGCGGATCTTCAGAGCATTTTCTTGAAACAAAAGGTTTAAGAAAAATATTATTAATATTATTATTAATTAATAATATTATTATAAAAAACTATAATCGAGTGTGCTCGACTGTATGATACCCGGTACTCATGTTATTATAATACAATTCATTATTTAATAACTTCCATGTTTAATATTCATTGTGATCCCAACTTCCAAGGATTGTCGACAATATAAATGTGTTTGTAGTGTGCGTTATGTTAATTTTTTGGAAACGGTAGGCGACTAACTAGACTTTGACTAGATAGTCTTTATATTCATACAGAAATACAGACTTGTCCGAAACTATTCAACACACTGTACCCTTCGGTTATTAGATGTTCATTAAACTAATCAAGAAAATTTCAAAACTAAAATCTTTCACTATCATCAAATAATCTTTTTCAGTTACTTTGAGTCTCAAATTCGTTTAAATTACGAAACACTTACAACACTTCATTAAAAAGTTAATCCTTGATTTTCTTTTGCATTGTTTGACTTTACAAATGAGCTAACTATTTTTATAAAAGAAATAATATTATATATCGGAATTTAACGTGCGCGTTCATGCGAATTTTTCACGACAAACGCCAAAGTGGCGCCAATGAAAAACTAAATCAATTAAATATATCGATTGACTATAATAGAAAGACTTGAAAATGACAGCGTAAATGACGACAAGCTCGCTAAAATTTCACGTGTGCTTTGTAATTATAGTGTTTTTTTTTTCTTTTTCATTGCTGACATCAGTCGCACAACACATTTGTTGGGTCGAACGACCTTATCGAAGGCCACTGTTAAGCTCCTTATCTTATTACGTGCATTCTGTTCTCTCCCAATGAAAGGGAAAGTCTTACAAAGAAACTAAAAATCTTTTTCTGAACGTTGTTTAAATAAATGACATTTGTCCGAACTTACTTTCATATATAACGTTTACATAATTAAAGAATTTTTTTTTTTTAAATTTTCAATTCAAAGAATAGACGATATGTCCACAGTTGCTGCAGCTGTGGAGGCGCCTACAGCAGTAATGAATGCAGCGTTACCTGCTGCTACAGTTCCTGTTACAGCGCCGTTAATTGAATCAGCAGTCGCACCACCAGCAGTCGTGACATCCGCTGCACCACCAGTTGAAGCAGTCATGACTCCTGTTGCACCACCAGTTGGAGCAGTCGTGACTCCTGTTGCACCAGTTGCAGCCGCAGTGACACCACCAGTTGAAGCAGTCGTGGCTCCTGTTGCATCACTACTTGGGGCAGTGGTTACTACAGTTGCAGCAGTCACGACTCCTGTTGCACCAGTTGCATCAGTCGTGGCCCCTGTTTCAACACCAGTTGACACAGTGGTTCCTCCAGTAGCACCATCAGTTGCAGCAGTCGGGACTCCTGTTGCACCAGTTGCAGCCGTAGTGACAACACCAGTTGAACCAGCGGTTACACCAGTTCCAGCAGTCGCGACTCCTGTTGCACCAGTTGCAGCAGTCGTGGCCCTTGATGCAACACCAGTGGTTCCTCCAGTAGCACCATTTGTTGAAACAGTTGTGACTCCTGTTGCACCACCAGTTGAGGCAGTCGTGACTCCCGTTGTACCACCAGTTGAAGCAGTCGTGACACCAGCTGCACCACCAGATGAGGTAGTCGTGACATCTGCTGCACCAGCAGTTGAAACAGTTGTAATTCCTGTTGCACCAACAGTTGAGGCAGTGACTACTCCTGTAGCACCACCGGTTGAAGCAGTCGTGACATCTGCTGCACCACGAGTTGAAGCAGTCGTGACTCCCGTTGCACCACTACTTGAAGCAGTCGTGACACCAGCTGCACCAGCAGTTGAAACAATAGTAACTCCTGTTGCACCACCAGTTGAGGCAGTGATAACTCCTTTAGAACCACCAGTTGAAGCAGTTGTGAGTGCGGTTGCACCACCAGTTGATGCAGTCGTGACATCTGCTGCACCACAAGTTGAGGCAGTCGTGACTCCCGATTCACCACAAGTTGAGGCAGTCGTGACTCCTGTTGCATCACCAATTGAAACAGTTGTAACTCCTGTTGCACCACCAGTTGAGGCAGTGATTACTACTGTAGCACCATCCGTTGAAACAGTTGTGACACCTGCTTTACCACCAGTTGAAGCAGTCGAGACTCCCGTTTCACCACCAGTTGAGGCAGTCGTGACTCCTGTTGCAACACCAGTTGAAACAGTCGTGACTCCTGTTGCACCACCAGTTGAGGCAGTGATTACTAGTGTAGCACCACCAGTTGGAGCAGTTGTGACATCTGCTGCACCACCAGTTGAAACAGTTGTGACATCTGCTGCACCACCAGTTGAAGCAGTCGTGAATCCCGTTTCACCACCAGTTGAAGCAGTCGAGACTCCCGTTTCACCATCAGTTGAGGCAGTCGTGACTCCTGTTGCAACACCAGTTGAAACAGTTGTAACTCCTGTTGCACCACCAGTTGAGGCAGTGATTACTACTGTAGCACCACCAGTTGAAGCAGTCGTGACACCTGCTGCACCACCAGTTGAGGCTGTCGTGACTCCTGTTGCACCACCAGTTGAAACAGTTGTAACTCCTGTTGCAACACCAGTTGAGGCAGTGATTACTACTATAGCACCATCCGTTGAAACAGTTGTGACACCTGCTGCACCACCAGTTGAAGCAGTCGAGACTCCTGTTGCAGCATCAGTTGACGCAGTGGTTACTCCAGTAGCAACACCAGTTGAAGCAGTCGTTTCCCCAGTTATAGCACCAGTAGGGGCAGTCGTTAGTCCAGATCCACTACCACTTGAAGCAGTCGAGACACCTACTGCACCACCAGTTGCGGCAGTAGTCATTCCTGTTGCACCACCAGTTGAGGCAGTAGTTGCTCCAATATCTCCACCAATTGAGGCAGATGTTCCTCCTGTAGCACCAGTCATGACTCCTGCTGCAGCACCAGCTGAAACAATAGTTACTCCAATATCACCATCTCTTGAAGCAGTTGCACCACCAGTTGTGGCAGTAGTGACTTCAGAGGCTCCACCAGTTGAGACAGTGGTGGTAACATCAGCTGCACCACCAATTGAAGCAGCAGTTGAGGCAGCAACGGCCTCAGTTCAACCAGCAGTTGAGGTAGCCAACGCTTCAGTTGCGCCACCAGCTGAGGCATCCAGTGCTTCAGATGCAGCACCAGGTGAGGTAGTTGTCGCTTCTATTGCACCACCAATAGAAGCAGTCACGCCTCCAATCGTCCCACCAGCTGCGACAGACACGCCTTCAACCAGTGCTTCAGTTGCAGTACCAGCTGAGGCAGCGACAATTCCAGTCT
>JBAMBR010004604.1:0-31149 GCA_037044475.1 Zaprionus obscuricornis | reverse complement strand
GAATGCAAGTGCCAAGAGAGTTAACCAAACAAGGTGCAAAATAAAATTAACAATTAAATAATCAAAATTAAATCAAATTAAAAATGTAATAAAAATAAATGAAATTGTACAATTTGTTATTAAAATTTACATTTATTTTTTTTTTTATTTTTCTTTTTATTTTTATTTTTATTTTTATTTTTATTTTTAATAATAAATTCATTTGTCTAAATAAAATAAATATATTTACAAATTTTAACCGTTAATTTTTAAATTTATTATTAAAATTAAAAACATTTAACATTTCTTCTATAAAGTGTATTCAATTTTCGACTTAATCAATTTTATTTATTTTTATTTTTGTGTTGTTATCAACTCTCGAAAATAAGCGAAATCAAATGCGAAAGTACATTTTCAACATGAGGCACGCAAATATTAATTTACTTAGTATTGGTCTATATCTTGGTCCACTGCAGGGTATATTAGTAGTGGCATCTAATAAAAAGTTAAATAAAATATTTCTAATAATATTTGCATTGTAAAAAAAAAATATATATATATATATATATATTAAAACTTAAACTTAAATTAATTTTAATTAGAATTAATCAATATAATATTCATCTAAAAACTGGGTATCATTTCAGATAGTTAATACATCTTACGAAATATTGCCTGCAGTTTTCATTTCATTTGAGTTTTCGTGAAACTTGTGTCTTTGTGTCTTTGTGTCTGTCTTCTTTTTTTTTTTGTGCGACAGCAGCAGCAGCAGCCTCAAACCAGATTCTGAAGCTTTCATTATATTGTATTTTCTTTGATTAACTGTTGCATGGCATGTAAGGAGAGTGCAAAAAGAAAAAGCAGCAGACGATAGACGACAGACGACCAAGTCTGCGACAGGTTAACCTACTCTACAGTATTATTTTTTTTTTATCTGCAATTTAAATGTCAAGTTATAGGGAAAACATAATATTTATCATTTGTTTCTTGTTTTTTTTTTACTGTATTATAAACAATAAGAGTTGATAATACAAATGTCTAGAGTCTAGTTTATAAATTATAGACAAATGTCACAAAAAGCGCTTAGTCATCCCCTTTGTGTATTTTTTTTTTACTTTATTCTTATTTTCCCTTCTATTAATTAATGCAAAACATGTCAAAGACTTGATATTCTTGGAATCTTAAAAAGAAATCATTTTTTTTTACAGAAACTCAAATTGCATCCGATAGTTGGTCGTTTCAGCTTATTTATCTAACGCCCCTAAGAACGTGTGGACAGTCCCAAAATGTATGTATATATTTTCTTATTCAAAATGAACAGTCCAAAGTCTTCCGTCATTTTATGTCATCTGACATTTCATATTCTCATGTGCTATAAGCTCCTATAAGCAAGGGTATAAAAAATAGTCATTTATTAACAATTTTATTATTAATTAATTATGCTTAGCCACAATGGATAAAAATCATGACATGAGGAATTCAACAATGTCGACAAAAAAAAAATAAAAAAAAAAAACAATTCTCATTATACATGCAACTTTTTCTTATCCTTCACATGTACATATAAAACATTTCTATTGCAAATCATGCTTATTGGCAATTATGTCTATTATAAACGATTATAACAGATTTATGTATTTTTTTTTTTTATTTTATTTTATTTTTATTTTTTATTTGTAAACATTTATTTTTATTGAAAACATAATTTGATGAATTTCTAAACAAAATATTATGCTACAATAGTAACAATAGTGACATAAGAGATTGAACATAGAATAAGGAATAAAAAAAAATATTTAATTTGACATTATTATTTAAGAATCATTACACTAAAATATCAACGAACACTTGACAATTAAGCTACTAGCTCAAGTTCAAGTTCAAGTTTAAGTTCAAGATCAAGTTCATGAATACAAAGATTATTTTTAATTTTCAATAACGTCACATAAGATTCAAAGTGTCTCGCTTATCAGCGCCTCTAACACTCGACTTATGCGTAAGCCGGAGGAGCTATAAATTCATCCAAAACCGACAAACAAAAATCATTGTTCACTTTTGTCTAGTGAAGAACAGTAAATATTTTTCTATTCTAAACTTATTAAATAAAAGTGAAAATTGAATTAAAAGTGAAATGAATTTCATATGTGTTATACTCCTTTATATGGCCATAATACTGGGCCTAAAGGTATCATCATTGGCAAGTGTAATCATTGACAAGCAGGTAAGAAATCAATTAAATAAATTCAAGTGAAATAAGAATTTGAACAAATGAAGTGAACAAATTGCATTTTTTTCTATATTTTGATTAGTTTTGCTCCATGTCCTCCGATAAAGAGGAAGAATGTGGAGCATATGCTTACTCGATGGTGAAGCCAATGTTCGGCTATTTCCACGAGATGAAAGTTAAGACAGATAACTTTGACAGGGAAATTGAGAAAAGAGACGTCAAAATAAATCAATTAGAAAAGGAAAATAAGGAATTACAAATTAAAATAGCGAAATATTCAAATATAGATGAACTTCTAAGCTCATGTAAAGACAAATACGAAACTAAAGTTCAATTGGTTAATGAGTTAAAAAATCAAATATCGTTACAAAAGCAAATCGAACAATTGGCAATGAATTTACCAATGTCAATTAACAGCCAAGTCAAAGAGTTAGCACAACTTAGAGAACAAGTTAAGCAAAATGAAAATGAATTAAAAACTAAAAATGAAACACTTAAATCACAACAAGAAATTATTAATAAACTTGAAATTGAAAACAAGAAACATATTGATGAAATAAATAAACTCAACGATCAAGTTAATATAAATGAAAGAAAATTAAATAAAACTGAAAAAGAATTGCAAAATTCAAATAAAATAATTACTGTGAATAATGAAAAAATAAAAAAATTGGAAGACGAAGCTAAAAGCACAGCTGATAAATTGAAAAAACTAAAGATTAACAGCGGCATTGCATATGCTCCCAATCTCAATTTCAATGTTTTATATAACTCTGAGATTGCCGGTCCAGGATGGATTGTAATTCAACAGAGAATCAACGGCAATGCTAATACGTCCAGTGAGTGAATAAGCAATGAAAATAAATAAATTGATGAAAATATTGTCAATGTCAGTAATCAAAATAATTTCAAATGCAAAATGTAAATTTAAATTTGAAAATTAAATCAAATTAAATAAATAAAGTCCAACAGTTAATTTCACAGATATATATAAAAAGAGATTTATTATTAATTATTATTATTTAATTTAATCTAATGAATATTTAAACTTATTAATGAATTTATTTATTTAATTTGATTTAATTTTCAAATTTAAATTTACAATTTACACTTGAAATTATTTTGATTACTGACATTGACAATATTTTCATCAATTTATTTATTTTCATTGCTTATTCACTCACTGGACGTATTAGCATCTTAACTGATTTCAAAGAATTAGTATCCCCACCAAATGCCTTCCACATTCAACTGTTCATGATCGATGTATTTTCCGTTTAAATTGCTTCTCAGAGTTATATAAAACATTGAAATTGAGATTGGGAGCAAATGCCAATGCCGCTGTTAATCTTTAGTTTTTTCAATTTATCAGCTGTGCTTTTAGCTTCGTCTTCCAATTTTTTTATTTTTTCATTATTCACAGTAATTATTTCATTTGATTTTTGCAATTCTTTTTCAGTTTCAGTTTCATTTAATTTTCTTTCATTTATATTAACTTGATCGTTGAGTTTATTTATTTCATCAATATGTTTCTTGTTTTCAATTTCAAGTTTATTAATATTTTCTTGTTGTGCATTAAGTGTTTCATTTTTAGTTTTTAATTCATTTTCATTTTGCTGAACTTGTTCTCTAAGTTGTGCTAACTCTTTGACTTGGCTGTTAATTGACATTGGTAAGTTCATTGCCAATTGTTCAATTTGCTCTTGTAACGATATTTGATTTTTTAACTCATTAACCAATTGAACTTTAGTTTCGTATTTGTCTTTACATGAGCTTAGAAGTTCATCTTTATTTGAATATTTCGATATTTTAATTTGTAATTCCTTATTTTCCTTTTCTAATTGATTTATTTTGACGTCTCTTTTCTCAATTTCCCTGTCAAAGTTATCTGTCTTAACTTTCATCTCGTGGAAATAGCCGAACATTGGCTTCACCATCGAGTAAGCATATGCTCCACATTCTTCCTCTTTATCGGAGGACATGGAGCAAAACTAATCAAAATATAGAAAAAAATGCAATTTGTTCACTTCATTTGTTCAAATTCTTATTTCACTTGAATTTATTTAATTGATTTCTTACCTGCTTGTCAATGATTACACTTGCCAATGATGATACCTTTAGGCCCAGTATTATGGCCATATAAAGGAGTATAACACATATGAAATTCATTTCACTTTTAATTCAATTTTCACTTTTATTTAATTAGAATAGAAAAATGTTTACTGTTCTTCACTAGACAAAAGTGAACAATGATTTTTGTTTGTCGGTTTTGGATGAATTTATAGCTCCTCCGGCTTATGCATAAGTCGAGTGTTAGAGGCGCTGATAAGCGAGACACTTTAAATCTTATATGACGTTATTGAAAATTAAAAATAATCTTTGTATTCATGAACTTGATCTTGAACTTAAACTTGAACTTGAACTTGAGCTAGTAGCTTAATTGTCAAGTGTTCGTTGATATTTTAGTGTAATGATTCTTAAATAATAATGTCAAATTAAATATTTTTTTTTATTCCTTATTCTATGTTCTATCTCTTATGTCACTATTGTTACTATTGTAGCATAATATTTTGTTTAGAAATTCATCAAATTATGTTTTCAATAAAAATAAATGTTTACAAATAAAAAATAAAAATAAAATAAAATAAAAAAAAAAAATACATAAATCTGTTATAATCGTTTATAATAGACATAATTGCCAATAAGCATGATTTGCAATAGAAATGTTTTATATGTACATGTGAAGGATAAGAAAAAGTTGCATGTATAATGAGAATTGTTTTTTTTTTTTATTTTTTTTTTGTCGACATTGTTGAATTCCTCATGTCATGATTTTTATCCATTGTGGCTAAGCATAATTAATTAATAATAAAATTGTTAATAAATGACTATTTTTTATACCCTTGCTTATAGGAGCTTATAGCACATGAGAATATGAAATGTCAGATGACATAAAATGACGGAAGACTTTGGACTGTTCATTTTGAATAAGAAAATATATACATACATTTTGGGACTGTCCACACGTTCTTAGGGGCGTTAGATAAATAAGCTGAAACGACCAACTATCGGATGCAATTTGAGTTTCTGTAAAAAAAAATGATTTCTTTTTAAGATTCCAAGAATATCAAGTCTTTGACATGTTTTGCATTAATTAATAGAAGGGAAAATAAGAATAAAGTAAAAAAAAAATACACAAAGGGGATGACTAAGCGCTTTTTGTGACATTTGTCTATAATTTATAAACTAGACTCTAGACATTTGTATTATCAACTCTTATTGTTTATAATACAGTAAAAAAAAAACAAAAAACAAAATAATAAATATTATGTTTTCCCTATAACTTGACATTTGATGCGAGATAAAAAAAAAAATACTGTAGAGTAGGTTAACCTGTCGCAGACTTGGTCGTCTGTCGTCTATCGTCTGCTGCTTTTTCTTTTTGCACTCTCCTTACATGCCATGCAACAGTTAATCAAAGAAAATACAATATAATGAAAGCTTCAGAATCTGGTTTGAGGCTGCTGCTGCTGCTGTCGCAAAAAAAAAAAAAGAAAACAGACACAAAGACACAAGTTTCACGAAAACTCAAATGAAATGAAAACTGCAGGCAATATTTCGTAAGATGTATTAACTATCTGAAATGATACCCAGTTTTTAGATGAATATTATATTGATTAATTCTAATTAAAATTAATTTAAGTTTAAGTTTTAATATATATATATATATATATATTTTTTTTTTACAATGCAAATATTATTAGAAATATTTTATTTAACTTTTTATTAGATGCCACTACTAATATACCCGCAGTGGACCAAGATATAGACCAATACTAAGTAAATTAATATTTGCGTGCCTCATGTTGAAAATGTACTTTCGCATTTGATTTCGCTTATTTTCGAGAGTTGATAACAACACAAAAATAAAAATAAATAAAATTGATTAAGTCGAAAATTGAATACACTTTATAGAAGAAATGTTAAATGTTTTTAATTTTAATAATAAATTTAAAAATTAACGGTTAAAATTTGTAAATATATTTATTTTATTTAGACAAATGAATTTATTATTAAAATTAACAATTAAATAATCAAAATTAAATCAAATGAAAAATGTAAGAAAAATAAATGAAATTGTACAATTTGTTATTAAAATTTACATTTATTTTTATTTTTATTTTTATTTTATTTTTATTTTTATTTTTATTTTTATTTTTATTTTTATTTTTATTTTTATTTTGCACCTTGTTTGGTTAACTCTCTTGGCACTTGCATTCATCTAATCATCGCACTGCTCGTTTCACTGCACTGCAATATGTGCAGTCGTCCGAAAGTAGTGTCGCTTGTCCTGAGTTGAAATTTGATATCTGGCGGAACACGACGAGCTAAGCGACAACCTGTTGCCTGATTAGTTGCAAAATGTTGTTGCAGTCAGTCAACAGTGTACAGTTAACAACAGCAATAGCAACAACAACAATTTGTTGTTTGTCGCCAAATGTTGTTCTTGTTGTTGTTGTTGTTGTTGTCGTCGTTGTTGGTTGGCATTGCCCACGTGGTGTCATGAACCCGCCAATCCAATTCGGGTGAAAACCAAACACAAGGCATTCCAATGTTCCAGTGAAATTTTCATGTGGAAAATCGTGCATTAATTTTCTCACGATTTGTGTACATGAAAACTGAAATTTTAAATCCAATATATATATATATATATATATTTTATAAACTGGAATAATTAAATTAATAAAAAATGAATTTAGTTTTATGTATTTTAGATATATTTTTTTTATTATAGCTTAATCTTTATCCCTAGCAGTATTTTGATCAGTTAAAATCGTTATAAATGTTTATTTCCATTTATAAATCTATTCTTACCTCTAGCTTTTCTTCTAGTTCTACTTAGAAATTCATTGTCAATTATAACAATCTTCTCAGTTTCGGATAAAACAAGCAGAAACTTCCGAGTGGTGTTCCTATCTTCAGAGTTACAAAGTTTATTTACTTACTTTGAAACTATAGTCCAAAGCATATTATCATTTAGTTATTTACTTCTAGTAATTTTTTTCAATATTTTTCTCACTTTTTCTATATAATAATATAAAAAAAAAATTAATTTTTTTTTATTGCTTGATAATAGGCTAGAAATGCTGAGGCTATTCGATGAGGTGACAAAGTAGTTGGCCAATTGTGGTTAAGCAAAGATGCCGCAATGGTTGCATCTTGTGGCAAGTTGTGCATAATAATTCCAAATACAGAGCACAAAGTGCATCACATGCTCTTTTATTAAGAAAAAGTGCAACAGAATGGGAATTAACGATGACGATAACGATGATCATGATGATGATGATGATGATGATGATGATGATGACGAAATGCAGTAAACCGGAAACAAGAAATGTCAGGAACTTGAATGAGACACGAGCAGGGCGCACAAACAGGAGCTGTGGTATTACTCTATGCAATAATTTGATGCTTTGACTGTCGGTCGATTGTATTATAAGATTGAATGTTGGTTGGTTGGTTGGTTGGTTGGTTGGTTGGTTGGTTGGTTGGTTGGTTGATGGGTTGTGTGGTTCCCCTGGTGGTCTCAAATAACAAAAGCTTTGTAAGTGAAATAAAACGAATGACACAATAAAAAAAAAAAAAAAATAAATAAAAATAAATAACAAAAAAAAGCCGCATTTGGCCGCTGGCAACACTTGAGTTAACACGCCAGACACGTGTCATGCCACATATACAGCAACAGGCAGCAGGCAAATGGCTAATTAGGGTTAGACAAGCTTTGGCCCTTATACAGATGGTCGTGTGTTCTTCAAATTGATGAGTATGCGATATTATACATATAATATCCAAATGCAAATAATAAAATATATATATATATATGTACATACATAGTATATATATTTGAAATTTAATTATTAATATTATTATAATATATTTTATTCTAGAATATAGAAATTTTTTATTTTTTATTTATTTATTTTTTTTTTTTATTTAGAATTAAAATATAAATTGTAGGATATATACATACATATGTGATACATATATAAATCAAATTGACAATTATATTTGAAATTTAATTATTAATATTATTATAATATATTTTATTCTAGAATATAGAAATTTTTTATTTTTTTTATTTTTCTTTTTTATAGAATTAAAATATAAATTGTAGGATATATACATATATGGTACATATATAAATTAAATTGAAAATTCAAGAGATTTTTTGCATAATTTTAACTCTATTATCTTGTAATCTACTGTCATATGTACAGTGTACATATGTTTGTATGTATGTGCCATATGTTGATAGAGATGGGTTCTATGGGATCCAGATGTGCCGTGTTCGTGGCAAGCGACTATTAATACAATTATGTTAAATAGAATTCCAGTTGCAATTGCTAGAAGGCAATTTCACAATTATCGCATGTAATACCTTGCAAAAATTCCAACAACTTGTTATGTACAAACATATGTACATATCGTCGAATACTCTATATAAAAATTGTTTATCAGCACGCAAACAGATCGTAACTCAACTAGATCTACTTTTCTCTCTTTCTCTCTCTCTCTCACTCTCTCACTCTCTCTGTTTGTGTGTCTTTTGGTTTGCTAATTGAAAAACTACGTAGAATTCATGCATACCTCTGGCTCAGCTAGTTGTTTTCTATGTTATTCGGTCTGTGTGGTCTTATCATTGACAGTTGTCAGTGCCTATAACTGACACCTAACACCCAGACCATTTATGTATTTATGTACATATGTATGTATGTATGTATGTATGTATGTATGTATGTGTGAGTAGCGGTCTATGACTAAACTTATCGGCTCGTGTCATTTTATTTGATGCAATAGTGCGAAATTCTCTTTGACATCATTTGTCAGCTGATTTGAAAGTGTCTGCAAGTTCAAGATGCTTTAAGATGCTTTCAAGCTTTAAAGCCTGATTGACATATTGATTAAAGCATAGATAAACATCAATTAAAACTTAGTTAAGAGTCTTTGCAGTAATTAACTATTTGCAATTGTATTGATTTCTGAAATTTGATCGAAAGTTTTAAATACATGATAAGAGCTTTAGGATTAAGCTTTAAGCTGCATAATATCATATGCTTTTAATAAATGCTGTAAGCTTGGATAATCTTATGTAATGAATGTTGCATTCATCTGAAGTTTTGAATGTGCATTTTAGTTGTAATACTAAAACATTATATGATTAAATCGAACAATTTATTTTTAAAACTTTTCGATTATCTTTAGCTTATACGAATATATATATATATATATATATATATTTGAACTTAACTAAATTTAATATCTATCTATAATCATAGTCATAGTGTAACAACTAACCGGATTTTGCAATGAAAATCAAGCCATTAAATATGCGAGTAATCAGAATTGGGTGCGCCCATAATCATCCATTGATTGTCTAGGGAAGTTTGAAGTGTAGAACGTGTGATGGGAATGAGAGGCATGACAGGTGATCGCAGGTGATCATCAGTGATCAGTGGAGTTTCAAGCTGCATCATTGATTGACTGCAATTGAAGTGCTCGTCACGTACAGACAGTGAGATCCAGAGAGATCAAGGGATCGACAGAATGCCAACTGAGGTGAAGAGTATGGAAGCTTGAAGATATAATGTTATAAGACTGGATAAAAGACTAAAAATAAGACTAAAATCTAGCCTAGAGTAGAGTCGGACGATGACGATGACGATGACGATGACGACGACAATTGTGTGCTAATTATCGCCTCATGCAATGAACAATTGTCTTTCATTCTCTTCCCCCCCCTGTAACTCATCCATTATTTTTATTTTTTTTTTATTTTTATTTTCGCTCTCTCGTTCTTTCTCGTTTGTTAAGACTTGTGTCAAAGACATTCCTGTAAAGGCGTGAATTGAATTCTTGCTACCGCATCCAAATGTCCAACACCCCAATGATGATGAATGGGATCCAAGCTGCGTTTGTGCTACACTCTACTCTAACTACTTCATTTGGCTCTATCTTTTCTATTTATCTCTTTCTCTCTCTCTCTCTCTCTATCTCTCTCTCTTTCTCTCTTTCACGACAGTTGTTTGGTTCGCGGATTTGATTTATAGCCTTGCAAAATTATAGTTGCACACACTTTTTTTTATGGACAATGAATTGCTGGAATGCATCTGAGCAGTTGTATTACGCGCATACCTGGTACATCTATTGCCGGCGATTAAGTGCTTAGCTCATTAGCCTCGACAATGCGTTGGTATTTGGGTTAGGTTCGGTCGGGTAAGCATTCGCAGTCGCATTCGCATTTCTATTTCTTTAGCTATTCATTTGTAGCTAATGCTACTGATGCTCTTGCTGATGCTAATGCTGATGGTTTATTGCTGCTACCTCATGCTACTAACGGTTAACGATCTTATGTTTTTATAAAATTAAAGATAAACCAATTAGCAGTAGTCCTTGAAGATGAAAGTAGATAAAATGCACATTAAATTCAATTTAATATATTATTATTATTTTTTTTTTATTATTATTTATAAAATATTATTATTAACTACTATAATTATTATAATTATATAAATCAATTATTATTATTATTTTTATTTTCTTTATTTTATATATTTATTTTATTTCACTTTTAATTATTAATTGTATAATAATATTTTTTTTTTATATATACTTATATATATACTTATAAAATTATTTAATTATTTTTGTTTATTATTTATTTTATTTATTTTTTTTTCATTTTATTATTATTATTATTATTATTATAAGTATTTTATTTATTATCATTATCTATTACATAATTTATATACAATTAAATTTAAGTTAAATTTAGAAACTAAGAAATTTTATATATTATCATTAATCAGCTGATAACCATAGAAAAGTTATTGCTCTCTCTCTCTGTGTTTCTCTCTGTCTGTCTATGTCTAACTCTCGCTGCCATGAAGTGATAATGAATTGTGGTCGGGGTTATCATGCAATCGATCACAAACAAGTCTGGACCTGTCCAAGATGTGAACGATGACAACTGTTGAAATGCAACTACATCAAATTGGCGACAAATGCTGCTGAGGCTGCTGGCCGCCAATCAATTGCGAGTGTTAACACTTTATCAATATCTAAACATAGGCAACAGCAACAGCTAAAGCAATAGATAAAGTCAAAAGCAGAAAGCAGAAAGCAATGGCAAAGGCAAAGGCTAAGAAGAAGTAGAAGATGAAAAAGAGCGATTTAGAAGGCGGTTTGGTTGACTGACTGAACGTCATCAAAGTGCAATCGCCGCCGTCAGATAATAAAAAGAAAATAAAATGCAGGTGCCAATGAGACTCGAGTCTCCAGTGACTGGGAGAGTCCAAAGAATTGAATTGAGTTGAGCACGTCGCGCCGCGCCGTGCCGCAGGTCTTCGATCTTTGGTCTTCGTTTTTAGTTTTCGATCTTCTGTCTATGGTCTCGGCAAGATCAAGAGTCGAAGCGTGGCTGATAGTGGATCGTGGTGTCTGGCTCCACCTTTTTGTTGCTGTGTCCGGCCGGCGGCGTTTCTCCACTTAATTGACGCCTTGATTTGCAGCCGATTGGTTGTAACACAATTACAAAACATTTTCTTTCAGCTCTCTTGCCATCATGTTCTCTCTCTCTCTCTCTCTCTCTCTCTCTCTCTCTCATTCTGTCTCTACCACCCCCCCTCCTCTCTCTCTCTCTCTTTCATTTAATTTTTGTTTTCTCTCATTTTTGTATTTATTTAAATAATATTTAACATTTATTTCTATTGTTGTTGTTATTATGGTTTTTGGTTTTTTTTTTTGTTTCTATTTTATTTTTGTTCATTTTTAATTTGATTTTTGTCATTGATTTGACCCACTTAAGATATCTTTATCTATTTATAGACATAATTTGTATTTTATTTTTATCATTCATTTTATATTGCCTAAAATTCCATGGAGTATCAAGAAGCAGCCGTGGCCGAGCGGTTAAGGCGTCTGACTAGAAATCAGATTCCCTCTGGGAGCGTAGGTTCGAATCCTACCGGCTGCGAAATGGAAATTTATTTTTGTTGCTTGTTTTTCTCCATTTTTTTTTTTAATATACTCATTTTTATTTTTTTTTTTATTTTTCGCATTTTTTTTAAAAACAAAAATTATATAATTAAAATTTTTTTTTCTATTTTTGTCATTTTTATTTAAAAAAAAAAAATGTTTTTTTTAATCTTTTGAATTGTTTTTGGAAATGAGAATTTATCGCAGTAAATAAATTAATATAATATATTTCTTAATAATAGTAATAATATAATAAAAATATATTAAACATTTATAATTTTTACCCTTTTTTTTTTAGATAATTTTATTTAAATTTTTATTCAATTTCATTATTAGACTCAATTTTAAATGTTATTTTTAAATTATAGTTATTGTCTAGTTTTTCATGCAAAAATATTCATTAACCAACTAGTTAAACTCTATAATTAAGTTAATCACATTAACAACATTCCAATTTTATACGTAATCATAGTAAGAATTTTCGACATGCGTAGAAAATAACTATTTCCTAAGTATTTACGATGCCAGCAAGTTGAAGGATAACAATTCTTGAATACCCTAGAATTATGTTCATTAGCATTTGGAATTTAAAATAAATTGATTAATCCATCAAGAGATGGCAAAGGACAGAGAGCTGCACGAGTAAGGTAAAGATTGAAAACGCAGAGTGAGCGACAGAGAGAAATATAATAGCTAGAAAAAAAGAAATGTTCAGTTTTAGCTGCGAGTTATGTAATTACAAGCTGGAATGCCAGTGCTGCTGTTACTGCTACTGCTGCTGCTGCTGCTGCTGCTACTGCACAATAATCAAGCGAGAAAAGAAGCTAAAGAAAAGGCTCTAATTAAAAATAACAGAAAAATATAGGTTACACCTCGGCAAAGACCGTTGAAAGCTGAAGAAGAAGAAGAAGAAGAAAAAAAAGGTGAAACCTAAAGAAACATTGCAAACATTTTCATCAAAGCACAAATAGAAAGATATAGTACATAGTAAGCATGAAGAGTAGAGCGAGTAGAGAGAGAGAGGGAGAAGAAGAGAATGGCGAGTATAGAATTGAGGGTGGACAGAAGAGTATGGAGCATACTTCAGTTCTTGGAGTCTGTGGGTTGGCCAAGTGGCACTTATCATGCATGCGCCAAGTGAAAGAAGCAGCAACAGCAGCAGCAGCAGCAGCAGCAACAACAATGGCAACATACAAAAATTAATGGCCTGTAATTACGTGCTGCAGTTGCTACAAAAGGGGAGTGCAAGGAGAAATGAGGATCCAACCGAGACGAGACAAGACAAGACAAGACAAGACAAAACGAGACGCGACGCGACGCGACGAGTTGAGTTGAGTTGATTTCTTATGCTCCGTTGTCTTTTATAGAAAATTAAAGCCTAAATTTGCTTGTGCAAAATTTACGACGTGTTTACGATGCCTTAAATTATTGGTTACGCTAATGCGTTGCAGCAACGCGAACTTCATTTACTCTCCACACCACAATTTCAAAATTTCCTTGCCCTCATTTCCGCCTCCCAGTCGCTTCTCCAGACAGCGCTATAACATAATATTAAAGAGGAAAAGACAAAAAAGAAAAAAAAAATAAAAATAAAAATCCAAAATCCAAAATCTTTTTCTTAATCATCAAAATTTTGACCACTTTAACTAAGAAAACTTAAAAAAATTAAAATAATAATAAAGTTAATAAATTATCATGACAAAATAAATTCGATAACTTCATTTCTTACAAATGATATGAGAGTTAACTATTCGATTTCTATCAAAAATGTTACAGTTTAAATCATAGTTTTTAATCATAGTTAACGAAAGTTAAATCAAATTCAAAGTATATAAAAAAAAAAAAAAAATTCTTATAGTTGTATAATTATATTTTGGTACTTTTTTTTCTTTTTTTTTTTTTTTTTTGTTTTTATATTATGGAAGCCAATAACTCAGGTATAGGAGGACAACTACAACGTCAAGATAATCTTTTAGAGGTAACTATAAGATTTCTATAGAAATGCAATTACATTATAATTGATTTTATTTTATAGACAGAAATTTTGGAATATGTAAATATTATACCCGAAATAATTGGAGACTCGAAACTAAATGGAATATGGGAAGTAACGTTAAAGCAGACAGGATATAAAGTTATTGTACATTTTGTAACTATTGCTAGATATGCTTATTTAAAGGGTATATACAATGGGGTATGTAATACATAGATCTGTTCAATATGTTTACTGTCAAATATGTAATTATTCTCATATTTTTTTTTTTTTTTTTGCAGAATGGAATTTTACAACATTTCGATATAGAGTTGAAAAAATCGAATGAAAATTCTAAAATAGACTATCATAAAAACTACTCCGAGAATTATGTATTACAAATAATATTGGATACCAAGCCTATACATTTAAAAGAAATGCTAATAGAGACGGGCCTACTAGAGTCATGGGCAAAGGATATAAATAATAATAAAAATAATGAAATTATCAATTCAATCGAAGGATCATCAAATGATATATCGAAAATAATTAATGAAATTAATCAATTTTCTTCAGAAATTGAATTGGAATCAAAAACTATCAATTGGCATGATTTACATAGAAATTTACTTAAGATTCATAAATACTATATGAACAATTTGAAAAAATCAAAAAATGTATGTACTTGCGCTTGCGTTCGGAATATTGACAATCAATCAACAGATATTATGAAAAATTTTAATCAAATGGAATACGATATTGAGGAAATGATGAAACCATTAGATAATCTAATAGAAAATTCCAAACGATTAACTACTAATATTGATGGAATAAAACAAAAGATTGGAAATTTAGATAATAAAATTGAAGAATTTTATAATAAATACAATCAGACATTGCTTGAGCGAGAGAAGGCTTTTAAGGATATGTTGGCACTGCAATCGTTACGCGAAAGAATCGGACACAGATTGAGAATAATGGAAACGGAAATTCATTCATCAAAAATACAACTCTTTCAACAAGGTGTGCACAATAAATGAGCTTAAATTGTAGGTTCTCTGTCTTTTTATACATCTCTTTCGCTCGTTCTCTCTCTCTCTCTCTCTCTCTCTCTCTCTCTCTCTCTCTTTGGGTCTGTCAGTCTGTGTAATTTAATATATGGGCCCCCATTGCAAAGAGTATCAATTACTTCGATTATACCGTATGATACTTTTGTTTCCTTTCCTTTTTTTCATTCAATGCGTAGTTCAATATCGTCTCACAGATGTCTGAAGAAAAGTAATATACGCTATGTATGTCATCAACTGATGATCGGTAAACGTTAAGCAATAATAGTCTTAACTCCTTTTCAAATTATGTGATAATTACATTTCCAATTTGTTTCATATCCTGCAATACATTCGATAAATGACTGAGTAAATAAATAAGATTCGAAATTACAGTTGGAGTTTAAGTTTTTCTTATACTTATATCTTAATATGAATATGAATAATGTATATATTAATTTATTGAAATATTATTAAAGTTAAATTAATTTAACTTTTCCAAGGATAGATTTATTTTAGCCCGAGACACCCAGAGGATTGTAAAGCTCAACAGGATGCGTGACAGACTTTATAAAGTTAATACTACATATATAGTCGTGATAAGCATCAAAAATCGATTCACCAATCGATTGTTCGTCTGTCTCTTGCAAACTAAACTATTTCTTAAATCTGAAAGCTATCAAAATGAAACTTTTTATAGATATTTTTCTTCTCCTAAGTTATGATGGATCGTGATTGGAACACTATATATGTATATCTTACAAATACCATTAAAATAAGTAAATTTAGCACAGTTTATGAATAAATAAGAAAGAAAAGTTGAAAGATTATTTTCTTTAATGTGACATGTAACATTTCATTCTAAAATTTGTCAGTTGTTCGTCAAAATTATATAAACATATTTTTTTTCTTTCTTTTTTTTTCTTTTTTTTTATTCGTTGCCTTCCATTTTACGTAGCGCATAGGCTTTTGTGATTTATTTTTTTTTTTTTTTTGGCTGTAAAATCGAAATGCGTGAAGAACTTATTAATAATTTTGTACGTGAAATCTTTACGGACAATACATTAAGCACTGCTGAAACTTGGCTTTCTACGCCACTTGGATCGAACTTTAGACAAGTGTCCGATGCTAAAGCTGCTGCTTATATGTCACCAACTTCTTCAACGGCATTGAGAGCAAAGTTTAAGCCATTAGAAGTAATGACAAAGAGATGCAAATATGCTCAAGGTAGAACCGTTGGTCTACAGGACTTTCAAAGAAATACTAAACGAACTGCATCAAGAATTATCATCAAAGAATTGGCATGCTGCTCATCAAGTGTTTCCTGTTTGGAGCCGGAGACTAGCACATAGGAATAGAAAATGGCATGCCTACGATATTGATATTACTGATTATCTATGGTCTCTCTGGGGTAGATTACATCCTCGGGCTGATTGTTTTGATAGTTTGGTGCGAGGACATCAAATTCTTGCTTGTTGTGTGGTTGCCTGTTGTGTGGCAAGCATATTTCGTAATCTTTCCCAATGGACAACAAAATTATTGGATTCAATTATCTTCAATGGCGATAAATATTATCGAGAGAATATTGTCGCAAATCAATTAAATTTTGTCGATTTACCATTGAAATGCAATTTTCAACATATCAATTTTATGATACAATTACAATTGGTATCAACTGGGAAAATCTACAAAAATTCTAGTAAGGATCTAGATATTATCGATCTTTTCGGGGCCCTCAACACATTCTTTAGCACCTATAAATACGGTATTATTGGATGCCAACAAAAGTTTTTAGCTTTTGGTTATAGTTCAAGTCGAAATGGAGGTTACTTTCTATATGATTGTAGCGCATGGGATAGTCCGATATTTCCAAAAGATATGGGTGCCTCTTATCTGCTGCGAGTCAAGAAAATACTCTTGCTACTCTATTGCATTATTGTTACACTTGATGTATGCGAGAAGAATGTCGATTTTCGACTTTATAATGTAAAGGTAAATCGCTTGACGGACTTTGATCAACTACCCGATGAATCGGAACTTTAAAATCACACAAATAATTGTTTTAATTAATTAATAAAACAAAATAATGGTTGGATAAGTATTAAAAAAAAAAAAAACAAATAAATTGAATTTATTTTGATTATCATAAAAAATATATATGTACATATAAAAGTAAATTCACATTTAAAACTTTCATTCATACATATTACGTGTCTGGCTTAAAACTAATAGTTTGACCGATATATTGTACATATGTATGTATGTAAATTAATGAATATAAATAGTAAGTTCAGGAAACATAACAATTTCAACTTGTAAAAATTGTAATCTTGCAATTTTAACAAAAATACACTTTCTCCTATCTTTTCCGCAACTTTCATTCATATCCTACGGCTAGTACGCTGGTAACATACTCCCCTTCCCATTAGATTATCCATTTTAGTCGCAGCCTTTTCATTCAAGAAATTCCCGCTTTATTCTACAAACGAAACCAGTTTTCGTTTCATAAAAGAAGAAGAAACCAAAACAAAGTTTTTTATTTTATTTTTATTTTAATGTACATATTTTGAAATAAAAATAAAAAAAAAATAGAAAATACAACACGGAAATTGTGAATCGGTTACGTGCGATGAGAAAGGCAAAAAGGAATCATGTAAAATAAAGGTGAAAAATACAATAAAAGTGTGAATACTCAGTGGAATGCTAAAAGAAACTAAAATAAAATAACAAAAAAAAAAACCTAAAAAACAAACTAAAAAAAAAAAACAACGTCGAAACACAAGACAAAGTTCTACAAGAATGTCGATGGATAGAGGATGGTGGGAGTGTGTGTGGTAAAAGAAACTGAAACAACAAAAAATGAAGCAAAACGAAATCCGGTTTCGTTTTCAACCAGAATTTCGTAGATTTCGTCGCACGTCGCATATTTCGTTTGAATTCTGCGCTTGCCCATAAAAACGGGCCACAGGATAGATGCAGAAATTAACCGAGTGATGAGCGTATGGTGGGAGATGTTAGCTGTTGCTAGGTGCACCGTGCACTCCTATTGAAGTGCTGTTATGTAGATGGCTAACCGAAACGAAGTTGACGATGCAAAAAATATAAAACAAAAAAAGAGGCAACAGAACTCTCTGATAAATCGCAGGAGACGAACTTGAAATTTAGATTTCGAGAGCAACCGCAAAATGTTTACCAGAACGTTGACTGCGATGTTGATGTTAACGTTAACGTTAAAGTCACAGCGACAGCGCTGTGACTGAGCATAATGCAGCGCAGCAGTGATTGCATACGAGCGAACGTATTACGTTCTCTTTTTCTATCGCGCTCTTTCTCTCTCTCGCTCTCGCTCTCACTCAGTGCCTCCCAACAACAGCCAGCGCGCTGGCACCTTGGGGGCGTTTGCATCTGTATAAGTGAAGCGAGTGTTGAGAGCAAAAGATAAAGAGAGAGCAAAAGTGTGAGAGTAGTAGAGCTTGAACGAGTGTTAACTCGTTGAAGCAGTAGCAGCAGAGGCTGCTGCGTTAGTGGAGTTTCTTTTTTATATACACACACATACATACACACACACAGGGAGATAGACTCAAACATGCATATACAGATAAGTACATACAGACGCATGAACACAGTGGCAAATATTATTGCAGTTTTTATTGCCTCTTTTAAATGGTTGTGCTTATGCGTGTAAGTAATACGTACATGTGTGTGTATATGCCTAAAGGGTTGAGTAAAGCTGTCTGTGGTTGAGCATACACATGTATGTACATAGATATATACATATACATATGTATGTATATATGTACATATATTGTTGCAATGGTATTAGTTATTGCACTGTAGGTGTAAGTCTTTTATGCTGAAGCATTTTATTGATTTTTATGTTAAATCGCATGCAATTTAATTTTTTTTGGCCATGACGACAAGATAGAAAACGCAAACTGTGCAAACATAGAAACTAATATAAAAAATACATATGTACGTACATATGTACATACATATATTTTATAAAATTTAATACGGTAATTTAAGTAAAAACTAAGTTGAAAGTTTGTAGAAAAAAAAAAAAACTTTATCAAACGTACAATTTGCCAGTATTTGTCAATTTTTTTTTTTATCGCTAGACTTAATAACTTCCACATCATTCTCTCTTTGGTCTTGCTCTCCCACAGCCACTCTCTGACTTCAACTGAATGCGGACAGCTGCCAAAAGTGCAAGCAAAAATTTCCCTCACTACTCACAGACACACACACACACACACGCACACTCTTAAGAATTTTTCAGGCTGCAGCTTGTACTGTTATTCTCTCTTTCTCACACTTACTTGCACGCCTAATACAATGCCATAGTTCTTGTCATGTCTGCCAAAATAGTTTTATTTAAAGCTTTGAACAAAAAAAATGAAATAGAATAAAAAAATAAAGCTATCAATTCACACCTTAAGTCATAGCAATTGAACTTCTCAAATGATGAATGAAAAAAAAAAGTTCGAACTAGCGGTAAATATAAAAAGTAAACTTTGTTCTAAACTTTATACAATAGCCGGACGGCAGGCAGCTCAACCTTTTGGCCCACAAAACACCGACAACAAAAAGACAAGAACAACGATAAACAACAAATGTTTCTCACTCGCGACGCCACTTAACTGACCAACTAAACCGGACGGACAGAGGCGCAGGCACTCTCGACCCGAAGCCAAAAGCCAATAAATAGCCCAGCGGGCAAATTTAAAAATAAAATGCCAAAAGCAAAAGAGAAAAATAAAATAAAATAAAATGCTAAAAAAAAAAAAAAAAGAAAAAGAAAAAAAACTCTTAAAGATGCACAGTAAACGAAGTTCGAGGTCATTGCATTGCATACTGATGCAAACACTAACACAAACACACATACACAGTCATACACAGAGAAACAACTACAAATAAATAAAACAACAAATGAAATGCGCTCTGCTCGTTGTCGTTCGTCGTCGCTCTCCTTCTCTCTCTCTCTTTCTCTCTCTCTGTCTGTCTCTCATTCAGTTGTGTTCAGTTGATCGGGGTGTTGAGGCGCTAAAAAAGTTCAAGTCAAAATTGCAAATAAAATAAATGGAAATGACTAAAAAAGTGAAATCCACAAAAAAAGACCATGGTAACAACAGCAACAGCAACAGCAACAGCAAACAGCAATAACAACAAGGAGTCAATGCAGTTGGCAATGCTTCTTCTTCTTGTTGTTGCTTGTGCTGCTGCTGCTACTGCTGCTGCCTGTGGGGGAGTTGGCAACGCGGCAGCAACAAATGCTGTATGGCGCAGCAAAAATAAAAAAAAAAAGGAAAAAACAAAACAAAAAAAAACTATTTGTATGCCAGAATGACATAGAAAACAAAGAACACACTAAACGTGGTATTTGATCATTAATACAATACTCTATAAAAATAAAAATAAAATAAAATAAAATAAACAAAAATTAAGTAAAAAAAAAAAATATGAAATACAATTTCTAAATAAATAAATGTATGTATTTTCATTTGAATAAATATTCTGTGTGTATATATACCCGAGAAAAGTGTTCATTTTTATAGGGTATATAATAAAGGGTGCAGCAAGAGCAAAAAGTAAGACAAAATGCCAAAGCACAAAACGGTAACAACAACAATAACTACAAAAGAAGATTGATGATCTCGCATAAGGATATTGTAGTAAAAAGCAACAGTGATAAAAATAGTGAAGAGCTTCATTTTTGTTTTTGTTTGTTTGTGTTTTGTTTTCGTTTTTTGTTTTGTTTTGTAAGAAATTCATAAATTAAGAGAACAACAGCAAGTGAAAGTTTAATACACTCAAATGGAGCCAAAAACAAAACGGATAAAGGTACATATGAAAAATTCTTAAATTAACATAAAGATAAAAAAAAAGATGAAAAATTCTTAAATTAACATAAAGATAAAAACGTTGCAGAGTTACATATGTATTTAGATATCTTTAATATAATTGTATAATTATTACTAGTAGTACTACTAACATAAGAATCTCTAAAACTAGCAATCGATGAACACAATATACATACATACATACATACATACATACATATGTACATGTATGTAAATTTAAGTTGCTTTTAAAAGCTTCCAAACTTTGTGATATCAATATTGCGTGCATCTGTATGTACATATGTATTAGCTTTTGCCACACCTACAGAGACACACACACATACATACATATATACATATAGATAAAGCAAGAGCAGAAGAGAGAGGCATAGAGAGAAGACGACAAAAACATTCATACATAGATATGTATGTATAGCTTTTAATGAGTAGCGACACCATTACAGCTACTGTTCAGTGTTGTAAATTTGGTTTATTTATAGCTAAATCTTATTTGAAAACTAAAATGTTTGCCAATCAGTGTTGTCAATTTGGATTATTTAAAGCTTTATTTTTTTTGTCTTATACATTTAAATCTAGTTTTTTTTTTAATCTGGAATAGCTAACAATCATACAAAGCTTACAAAATTTGACAAATTAGTTTATTTTGGTATATCATGATTTTGCAAGATTTAATATGTATTTAGATTTAGCTTCCTTTTTTTTTGCAATTTTTTTAAGCCTTTCTACTTTTTTCTTTTTGAAATATACATACATACATATGTACATAGGAAAACCAAGTAGCGCTGCTGCGTAGGCGAATATTTTAACGCAACTCCTTATACTTTTATATTCTCTCTCTATCTCTTTCTCTCACTTTTTTTTTAAACTCGCCTTATGTGGTCAGCTGGCTGTATTACATCGAAGTTCGAAATGCCTCTGATAGACTAGACTGACTGACTCACGCGTGCCCTGAACAGCAGCAATCCCTCATCGCATTGCCCTTACACGTTTCCCTTACTTTCGTTCTCTCTCTCTCTGTCTGTCTCTTTCTCTCCGTCAGACAGACTCTTTCGTTATGCGTCTTAATGACGCATGCTTGCAAAATTTGCATTCAGTTCATGTTTAGTTTTGTGGTTTGCTTTTGTCTTTTGTCTTTTGCCTTTTGCCTTTTGCCTGGCAGACAAGAGAAGAATGAGAAAAACGGCAAAATAAAAAAAAATAAATCTGAAGTTTAAGCAAACTGAATTTTATTTCAGCATACCCTGTAAAATATTTAGTATAAAATATACATATAACAAATAAAAATTAATTTAAATTAATATAAAATTAATTTAATTGAATTTAAATATGTATTTAAAATAAGCTACAGAAACTGATTATTCAGTATATATATATTAATTAATTAATATATTTTTAATTAATATATAATTAATATATATTATTAATTGAATTTAAATATGTATTTAAAATAAGCTACAGAAACTGATTATTCAGTATATATATATATATATATATATATATATATATATATATACATATATACATATACATATACATACATATATAATTATGGCAATCTAACTGAATATACATAAAGTTAATAGAAGTATTTAGAGGGTATCACTTGGGTTAAGCAAGCAACAACGTAATTACAGTTGTTTTTAGTCATACTTTGTTTTTTTTTATGATTTTGCGCTCGTATTGTTTTCATTTTGATAAATGCAAAAAAAAAGCGCAAGTGATTTCCAAGTGGGACAGAAAAGGAAACACATTGCAACAAAGTGTGGATTGAGTAAATGAAGGGGAAGGTGTTAACATTGTGATAGACAACAACTACTTGATAATTGTCAGACAGAAGTTGCTTTGCACATTGTTGCATGCCAAGTAGCTGCGAATACTCGCTTCACTCAACGTACATACAAACATATGTATGTATGTATGTATATGTATATTCAGACCCTTGCTCCTCTTGTCACCTTCAATCTTCTAGTCCAAAGAGAAAGGAAGAGAGGGAGAATTAGTGTGAGAGAGAGTGAGAGAGAGAGAAAGCAAGCGTGAGAGTAGACAGGGAGAGAAGATTGGCAGTTTATAGCTTGGCAAACAGCCCCGCCATATCCATTTGGTCTCTAATATGTGTGGATATGGGTCGTCAACGAGTTGGCAGGCAGCGTCATTTACATCTTCTCTCCTCTCTCCTTCGCTCTCTATCTTTCTTTCGTTTTCTCTTGCTGTGTGTGTGTGTGCGTTTGTTTGTTTCTTTTGTGTTTGTCTTATTTCTTGGCATATCTGTTTTGTTGCGCACATTCCTGTTGCCTTTTCTAAACTCTTCAGCTAGTTACCCTTCCCGTACCTTTACTCTTCACAGTACCGCTCCAACATCAACTCTGTCGCCTTCCTACAAGTATGCTTTGCCAATGCCAAAGCGCAACACATCGCATCTTTATGCCACGGTCAAGGGCACGTAATGCCGTTCCAAGGGTTGTGACGTGACTAAGGCATTGGTAGAGGCAATCCAACCAAGTCAAGGGAAGTTCAAGTATGTCAAGCTTAAAGAATATGTATGTACACACATACATATAAATACATCATCTATGTATATTTATATTATATTTATTTATTTAATTTATACAAATATTTTTCATTTTCTACAGGAAAAAAAAAAAAAAAAAAAAAATTGGATGCAATCTTAAATTTATAATAAATATTAAATTTATGCATAAATTTATACATATGTATGTAAAATTGTATGTATATTTATACATAAATAATATGTATGTATATCTAAAATACATAGTATATAAACACATGTATACAACATACATACATATGGTACATCTAATACGTAATATTGTGTATATTGATTCCAATTTTTTTTTTTTTTTTTTGTATACATATATATACATATACATATATATATTTTCATAGACAGTTCTTGAAACAGCTTGTAATATAATTTAAAATTTTGCTCAATCTAATATTGAAATTTATTTTAATGATTTCATTACTTCAGTTGTTGTTGTTGTTTTTTCTATTAAAATTCACATTTCTTTCGTTTTTCCTGTAAGAGCATCGATAATTTCAGTTTTGTAAGACATTTATTATGCGTTGATGGCTTCTTTATAGATTTGCTTAAAGTCTGATTTTTATGCATATTACTTTTTTGCATTAAGCCCTGTAATTTAATGACTTCCGTATTTAGTATTTGATATTGTTTTGCTAAATTTCGTACACGTTTCTCAATTTGTTTAATATGACATGCTGTTGAATTAGCAGAACGTTGAAATTCCGGAACGTATTTTGTATTTGCATAATTCAAATTTGATGACATTATGTTAATTATCAATTTGTTAAACTCTTCAACTTGATGATATTAAGTAATGATTTTCGTTTTTACTATAACATATACATATACATATATACATATATATATATATATAAATTTTTATTTCTTTATTTTTATTTTTATTTTATTTATTTTTTGTTTTTTTTTTTTACTTGTAAAGTGTTACCCAATTTATTTAAAACTGAATTTGTCATATAAGATTTGTTATATCTGAAACTACTATGTTAATATTTAGATCTTATTCAAATTCTTATTAAATTATATTAGAAATGTCACATCCTATGTATATGTGAATATGTACATACATACATACATACATACAACATACATATGTATGTACATATAATTGATTATTGAAGTTGAAATAAGATAAGACAGTTTTCAGTTATTGCCAGACATTGACATATATGTAGTACAGTAATTAAAATTAATTTTATTTAATATATGTATGTATATATAAATTTATTGCTTTTGTTGTTGTTGTTGTTGTTGTTGTAAATATCTTTTTGGAGAGAGGCCCGTTGATCGTTGGTCAATGGAACTGTAGCCAATTCGGTCAGTTTTGTGTGTGTGTGTGTGTGTGTGAAATCTTGTTTTCCCAGTTCGGAATGATAAATGGCGTCTAGTTAGCGTAGCGCCAAAAGAGAAACAAGTTCACTGCCTTACACTCTTTACTTTGCCGTATATTATATTATTTTGCTTTTTTCTTATAATACTCTTTCAATGTACATATTCATTATGCCAAGTAGTGTGCTATGCATAGAATGAGACATTAATAGGTATGTATGTACATGTATATATATATATATATATATATATATATTCTAGATCATCATAATTAATCGAGTTCATATCCGTACATCGATTCAGTAATTTCAGTTTTCAGGCTATATGCTATGCCAGTAGAAAATTGTATCTCTTTGTATGAAATTGTTTTTTTTTTTGTTGTTGTTGTTGTTTTGTTTCTGTTTTACAAGATTTAGTTTAAATATTAACTGTTAACATTTCTGCCAAGTTTAGACGAAATCATAAAACTATATAGTAAAAAAAAAAACCAAAAACATACGATTGTATTAGCTAGAAGAGTATAAAATCTTTGATATGCTAAAGATTAAATTTATTTCTTGTATTTTATTTTCCGTTCTGTTATTGTTGTTGTTGTTGATGATGTTGTTGTATTTGACTTACTAGTCACTTACTCGCTACACTATACGCTTAGAACACTTTTAGCTACCTAGTTTTGGATACTATGTGTGTTGTATTTCAATTAGAGCAAAAAGTCGTCCTCGACTGCAATTAGCAACAAAGTATCTGGCAATGTATGTTTTCGCTATTATCATTTAAATTTATGTTATGGTACTACATAGATTTGTTACGTCCCACAGTCTTTACCATTTATTTCCCCATCTCTCTCTCTCTCTCTTTCTCTCTCTCTCTCTCTCTCTCTCTCTGAGTCTGCTTGTCTTTCTCATACAGTTGGGTTATTTGTTAGGTAGCCTGAGCCAGGAGATGCAGTCTCTCAGATAAAATGCAACCCGTCTTTAGCTTGAGGCAATTTCTACGATCATTCAATGAAAATTAACTAGGGACAAATTGTTGATCGTGCTGTGCTGTAGCTCTGATCGAGTTCAGGTTCAGGTTCGGCCATTGTACGCTTTACGATCATTGCTATTGCTACTAAAACATTTCTATGTATGTATGTATGTGTGTGTGAGTGTGTGTATGTGAGAAGGGGAGTGAGAATTTTATGTTGCTTGGTTAAGTTTATAAAATTATAGGTCCAAACGCTTGAAATTATATTTTTCAAAATTTTGTTCATATGAATTGCTGTTAATTGCTATTGATAGAAACAAAAAAAAAAAAAAAAAAAATTAATTTTAATGTATTGAAACTATTGAAAATATTTGCAATAAATATTGAAAAGTCTTCTTAACGCTTGAGTAATTATAATATTTATTATTATTATAATTTTTTTGTTTTTTTTTTTTTTTTGTTATTTTTTTGAGGTCAGCCTATTTAGCAGCAGTCTCAAAAAATATAATATCAAATTTTGACTGCATGTAATATATGCCAGCTTTACTCGTATTATTGTCCCCTGTTAATTTTTGAAAGCTTTGGCTCTTGCTCTTTTAATAAATGAAAATGTTTTTAATTAATAATATGGCTTGAATATGTCGAGTGTGGCACTTTACTAACAGCAACGCAGTCAACAGTCAGCAATCAGCAGTCAGCGTTGCTGCAATTTGAAGCCTCCCTCAAAACAGATTCCCATGCCAAATATTCTTGATTATTGAGAGCGCAATGTGGTTTTTGCATTGAAAGAAGTTGCAAAAACGAAAAAAAAAATTGTTTACAATAAATGTGACGGTGGACGCCTTCGTTATTCATATTGTTTCATATTTACTCATATAAGTCCGTAGGCTAAATTTCAATATTTTATATGCATGCACAAACACAGAATAATACATTTGTATACATATGTACATGTATGTATGTATGTATGTATGTATGTACATACATATGAAAATATAATATACAATAAGAATTTTGCACTGAAGCATGCAACAAAATAAATACTCAAACCATTCTCAGTAGCAAACTCAACGCAACACAACAGCTCAGTTCTCTTTGTCAAGCATTTTTTCATGTTATTGTTATTTTATTTTATTATTTTTTTTTTTTTTGCTTTTTCTCTCTTTTTACTCTTTACATAGCCCAGAGTCATATCGCTGTTGCTGTTGTTACTTTTGACTACTGCGTTTGTGTGGACAGTGGCGACTTTTGTTGATTTGCTTTTGTACGCGTGTATTTTTCAATTATTCAATGCCTAAACTGAGATTGAACATAGCTGCAGAGCAGCGCAGCGAAAGCGACAGCGACAGAGACTGCGATAGTGATAGTGATAGCGGCCACGTTCACTTCTCATTTAAAACATTGTCTATTTATGCTTTGTCTATTTATAGATATTGCATATATGCAAATTATTTTTACCTACTTTGCGTTTGGTTTTGCTTTTCGCTTTTCGCGTTTTGCTTATGTTGAGGTTTTAGTTCATCTACATTAACCATCCCATATTGTCTAGTGGTTAGGATACCCGGCTCTCACCCGGGAGGCCCGGGTTCAATTCCCGGTATGGGAATGTTTGAGAAGTTTTATTTTTTTTAATTACATTTTTTTTTTTAAATGGTTTATTTATATTTATTTAATTTTTTTTTTTATTATTTAATTGTAAATTGTGTGTTCAACATTGTAACTAATTAATTTAAATTTAATTTTCTTAATTACATAAATTTCTGCTATAGTCGAAAACGAATTTTTACAATTCTACAGAAAATTGAAAAATTGTATTTATTAATTGCAAATTTATTTCGAAGTTTATATATATTTTGGTTTTAAGCTCATAGCCATTGAAAATTCTTATTTGAGTCTTTCTGTCTCTTTCTCTCTCTCTCTCTCTCTATCTCTCTTCATTTTATTTGATTTTATGTAAAACAAACCACAATGTTCATTTACAAAATGGCCCATTCATTGCGAGCAAGGACATTGAGTCCTTGCTCGCAATGAATGGGCCATTTTGTAAATGAACATTGTGGTTTGTTTTACATAAAATCAAATAAAATGAAGAGAGATAGAGAGAGAGAGAGAGAGAGAGAAAGAGACAGAAAGACTCAAATAAGAATTTTCAATGGATATGAGCTTAAAACCAAAATATATATAAACTTCGAAATAAATTTGCAATTAATAAATACAATTTTTCAATTTTCTGTAGAATTGTAAAAATTCGTTTTCGACTATAGCAGAAATTTATGTAATTAAGAAAATTAAATTTAAATTAATTAGTTACAATGTTGAACACACAATTTACAATTAAATAATAAAAAAAAAAATTAAATAAATATAAATAAACCATTTAAAAAAAAAAATGTAATTAAAAAAAATAAAACTTTTCAAACATTCCCATACCGGGAATTGAACCCGGGCCTCCCGGGTGAGAGCCGGGTATCCTAACCACTAGACAATATGGGATGGTTAATGTAGATGAACTAAAACCTCAACATAAGCAAAACGCGAAAAGTGAAAAGCAAAACCAAACGCAAAGTAGGTAAAAATAATTTGCATATATGCAATATCTATAAATAGACAAAGCATAAATAGACAATGTTTTAAATGAGAAGTGAACGTGGCCGCTATCACTATCACTATCGCAGTCTCTGTCGCTGTCGCTTTCGCTGCGCTGCTCTGCAGCTATGTTCAATCTCAGTTTAGGCATTGAATAATTGAAAAATACACGCGTACAAAAGCAAATCAACAAAAGTCGCCACTGTCCACACAAACGCAGTAGTCAAAAGTAACAACAGCAACAGCGATATGACTCTGGGCTATGTAAAGAGTAAAAAGAGAGAAAAAGCAAAAAAAAAAAAATAATAAAATAAAATAACAATAACATGAAAAAATGCTTGACAAAGAGAACTGAGCTGTTGTGTTGCGTTGAGTTTGCTACTGAGAATGGTTTGAGTATTTATTTTGTTGCATGCTTCAGTGCAAAATTCTTATTGTATATTATATTTTCATATGTATGTACATACATACATACATACATACATACATGTACATATGTATACAAATGTATTATTCTGTGTTTGTGCATGCATATAAAATATTGAAATTTAGCCTACGGACTTATATGAGTAAATATGAAACAATATGAATAACGAAGGCGTCCACCGTCACATTTATTGTAAACAATTTTTTTTTTCGTTTTTGCAACTTCTTTCAATGCAAAAACCACATTGCGCTCTCAATAATCAAGAATATTTGGCATGGGAATCTGTTTTGAGGGAGGCTTCAAATTGCAGCAACGCTGACTGCTGATTGCTGACTGTTGACTGCGTTGCTGTTAGTAAAGTGCCACACTCGACATATTCAAGCCATATTATTAATTAAAAACATTTTCATTTATTAAAAGAGCAAGAGCCAAAGCTTTCAAAAATTAACAGGGGACAATAATACGAGTAAAGCTGGCATATATTACATGCAGTCAAAATTTGATATTATATTTTTTGAGACTGCTGCTAAATAGGCTGACCTCAAAAAAATAACAAAAAAAAAAAAAAAACAAAAAAATTATAATAATAATAAATATTATAATTACTCAAGCGTTAAGAAGACTTTTCAATATTTATTGCAAATATTTTCAATAGTTTCAATACATTAAAATTAATTTTTTTTTTTTTTTTTTTTGTTTCTATCAATAGCAATTAACAGCAATTCATATAAACAAAATTTTGAAAAATATAATTTCAAGCGTTTGGACCTATAATTTTATAAACTTAACCAAGCAACATAAAATTCTCACTCCCCTTCTCACATACACACACTCACACACACATACATACATACATAGAAATGTTTTAGTAGCAATAGCAATGATCGTAAAGCGTACAATGGCCGAACCTGAACCTGAACTCGATCAGAGCTACAGCACAGCACGATCAACAATTTGTCCCTAGTTAATTTTCATTGAATGATCGTAGAAATTGCCTCAAGCTAAAGACGGGTTGCATTTTATCTGAGAGACTGCATCTCCTGGCTCAGGCTACCTAACAAATAACCCAACTGTATGAGAAAGACAAGCAGACTCAGAGAGAGAGAGAGAGAGAGAGAGAGAGAGAGAGAGAGAGATGGGGAAATAAATGGTAAAGACTGTGGGACGTAACAAATCTATGTAGTACCATAACATAAATTTAAATGATAATAGCGAAAACATACATTGCCAGATACTTTGTTGCTAATTGCAGTCGAGGACGACTTTTTGCTCTAATTGAAATACAACACACATAGTATCCAAAACTAGGTAGCTAAAAGTGTTCTAAGCGTATAGTGTAGCGAGTAAGTGACTAGTAAGTCAAATACAACAACATCATCAACAACAACAACAATAACAGAACGGAAAATAAAATACAAGAAATAAATTTAATCTTTAGCATATCAAAGATTTTATACTCTTCTAGCTAATACAATCGTATGTTTTTGGTTTTTTTTTTTACTATATAGTTTTATGATTTCGTCTAAACTTGGCAGAAATGTTAACAGTTAATATTTAAACTAAATCTTGTAAAACAGAAACAAAACAACAACAACAACAAAAAAAAAAAACAATTTCATACAAAGAGATACAATTTTCTACTGGCATAGCATATAGCCTGAAAACTGAAATTACTGAATCGATGTACGGATATGAACTCGATTAATTATGATGATCTAGAATATATATATATATATATATATATATACATGTACATACATACCTATTAATGTCTCATTCTATGCATAGCACACTACTTGGCATAATGAATATGTACATTGAAAGAGTATTATAAGAAAAAAGCAAAATAATATAATATACGGCAAAGTAAAGAGTGTAAGGCAGTGAACTTGTTTCTCTTTTGGCGCTACGCTAACTAGACGCCATTTATCATTCCGAACTGGGAAAACAAGATTTCACACACACACACACACACACAAAACTGACCGAATTGGCTACAGTTCCATTGACCAACGATCAACGGGCCTCTCTCCAAAAAGATATTTACAACAACAACAACAACAACAACAAAAGCAATAAATTTATATATACATACATATATTAAATAAAATTAATTTTAATTACTGTACTACACAATATATGTCAATGTCTGGCAATAACT
>JBAMBR010004603.1:0-46888 GCA_037044475.1 Zaprionus obscuricornis | reverse complement strand
TTGCCTTTGCCCTTTGCCTAAACTAGTTCACTCGCAAACCACTTGCCACTATGCCTGCGTGCCCCACTGTTCGACATGCCGTTTGGAGCGTAAAGTATATGGCTATGGCTATGGCTATGGCCTCATGTAATGCAACACCTACATCATCGCGTTTAATCATACTACTATAATCGTAAATCGTAACCATGGCAAGCATATTGGGTCAAAGCAAAGCAAAACCGCAAACGACAAGTCTTGGCTAGGCGGGTCACAGATGAGCTTGGATTGTGTTTTACTTTGATTTGTGTAAAATCAAGAAGAGGAGACAGACAGATAGACGAGACAGAGAGACAGATAGACAAATGTATAGTACATGTGCCTAATTAACTGTTACGACAAACTAAAAGAAAGCTTAAGCGACAAAACGAACGAACAGTAGTGATAAAATATAAAGGAAGACAGGCAGGCAGGGCAAGTAAACGAACCGAATTTCATTGTGCTGCCAAATGATATTGCATGATGTATTTATTTGAGTTTGTGCCCGCATCATTGGCCGATGCACAGCCATCGAGTGGACGTAGCATATATCGTTCGGCTTATATGGATATACGTTTGCGACAAGAGCAACGACGACTACCACAATTAAAGATGGAACAGCATCTACATTTACTCCTTGGTGATGGCAATAAGAATTATTGCAATATATATATATATATATTTTTTTTTTTATTTATTTATTTTTTATTTGCCATTCCTCATTGCACATTTAATTAATTATTTTTTTGTATTTTGAATTTAAAGGTAACTATGATTATGATCTGGTTGTAATTGGCGGCGGCTCTGGTGGTTTGGCTTGTGCCAAGGAAGCTGTTGCTCATGGTGCACGTGTTGCTTGTCTTGATTATGTGAAGCCAACACCAATTGGTACCAAATGGGGCGTCGGTGGCACTTGTGTTAATGTCGGTTGCATACCAAAGAAACTGATGCATCAAGCATCACTGCTTGGCGAAGCTGTACATGAGGCAGCCGCCTATGGCTGGAATGTTGATGAGAAAATTAAGCCTGATTGGAGTAAACTAGTCTCATCAGTTCAGAATCACATCAAGTCTGTTAATTGGGTGACACGTGTCGATTTGCGTGACAAGTAAGTAATATTGTAATATGCTGTTACCTTCTATTTTTTTTTTTTTTTTGTTACATTTATAAATTTAAATTTACTTTTACTTTATTTACACAGAAAAGTCGAGTATATCAATGGCTTAGGTTCATTTGTTGACTCGCACACATTGAAGGCAAAACTTAAGAGCGGCGATCGTACAATTACATCACAAACCTTTGTAATTGCTGTTGGTGGTCGTCCACGTTATCCGGATATTCCCGGTGCCGTTGAGTATGGCATTACCAGCGATGATGTTTTCAGTTTGGATCATGAACCCGGCAAGACACTTGTTGTTGGCGCTGGCTGTAAGTGTTATGGCCACATAAAAACATTTCCATTTCTTATATATATATATAAATAATATTTTATATATATTTTCTATCCGCAGACATTGGCCTGGAATGCGCTGGCTTCTTGAAGGGACTTGGCTATGAGCCAACTGTGATGGTACGTTCAATTATATTGCGTGGTTTCGATCAGCAAATGGCAAATTTGGTTGCATCTTCAATGGAAGAGCGTGGCATACCATTTTTACGTAAAACTATTCCACTGTCCGTTGAAAAGCAAGCAGATGGTAAATTGTTGGTCAAGTATGAGAATACAGAGACTGGTGAAATTGATAGCGATGTCTTCGATACAGTCCTATGGGCTATTGGCCGTAAAGGTCTTGTTGAAGATTTGGATTTACAAAATGCTGGCGTCTTAACCCACAAGGATAAGATACCCGTCGATAGCGAGGAGACAACCAATGTACCGCATATTTATGCTGTTGGTGATATTATTTATGGCCGCCCAGAATTGACACCAGTTGCTGTACTTGCTGGCCGTCTATTGGCACGTCGTCTATATGCTGACTCGGAGCTGCGTATGGATTATGCTGATGTGGCAACTACAGTGTTTACCCCACTCGAATATGCCTGCGTTGGTCTTAGTGAGGAGGATGCTGTTAAAGAGTTTGGTGCCGATGAAATTGAAGTATTCCATGGCTATTATAAGCCAACGGAATTCTTTATACCACAGAAGAGTGTACGCTATTGTTATGTGAAGGCTGTGGCTCAACGCACTGGCGAACAGCGTGTCTATGGATTGCATTATTTGGGACCAGTTGCCGGTGAGGTTATTCAAGGTTTTGCTGCTGCGCTCAAGTCTGGTTTAACCATTCCCACATTGATGAATACTGTGGGCATCCATCCAACCACCGCCGAAGAGTTTACACGTCTCAGCATCACCAAGCGTTCCGGTCTGGATCCAACACCCGCCAGCTGCTGCAGTTAAATAATGTTGTGCACGCTATTCCAATCTGCACACAATTTAACCCCCCAAGCCCCATCCCCCCTATTTTCCTCAACAGCCGTATAAACTTCTAAATATATAACAATCATACGTCTAACAGCAGAATATAACAACAATACCCTCAACCTCCCTTCTCTGCCTGTTCCCATGCACAACCAACTTGCAAATATCGAAGCTGGCAAAAGTCAGTTTTTAGCGATATAAAAGGTCCAAGTTTTAATTTAGTTTTGATAGAATTGCAAAAAAAAAAAACAACAGACAGACAGACAAATACACACACATACACATACATACACAATAGCTCAGTTAATGCGCACAGCTAGGCGAAACGATGGGGGAGAAGAAACTTTTATGCGCTCTGATTCAACTCTTAAATACATAGAGTATGCATATAGAGCGTCTATAATGCAAGATGATGAAAATAACTTCTCTTGCCCTTGGAACGAAATATCAAACGGATGTTGCTGTTCAACTGTTTTGTCACTGTGCGTCGATATGCACTCAAAATTACGAAATTATGTTACATGAATATTATATATATATATATAAACAAAAAAAAAAAATATTAATGAATATGAAATAAATCTGTATTTTTACGGTAGAAAAATTGAATTTTTCACCCACATACAAAATGAGAAATTGACTTTTTATTTATTTATTTATTTTTTTTTTTTAATAATTGCAATTGAACAAATAACAAGCCAGCAATGTTACCTTTGGTATACCGATTTTGACTAATTCTCCCTATATAATGTTGTTTATGATGTAGTTGTCTGATCCGGAAAGTTGCCATTGGGAGTTTGTAAGTCAAGTTTCATTGCGATAGCATTGGAATAGACGGACATGCAGATTTTAAGCATCTTGTCAATGCAGAGCAAAAATATATATACTTGGTTACAAGCTTCTGTCCAAAATTAATATATCCTCTGCAAGGATTAATAGTTTTAATAAAGGTTTAATTTAGACATTTTTATACTCAGTGCCCATTGGGTACCAAGAGTATATTGAATTAGTGACAGCAGCAAATGTATGTAACACCCATAAGGAGGCGTGGCCGACCCCATAAAGTATATATATTCTGACTCAGGATCAACAGCCGAGTCGATTGGACCATGTCCGTCTGTTCATCCGTATAAACACAGAGATCTCGGAGACTATAAGAGCTAGAGACTTCATTTTTTTTTGCAAAGTGCTTGTAGTATTTGCAGGCAGATCAAGTTTATTTTGGATTTTTGCCACGTCCCCCGTCCTCCGCCTCCACAAATCGATGAAAACCATTTTGAACACACTACAACACCCACACCCAGTCAAGCTACATGACTGAATTTTGGTACATAGTTAGAATATGTTTGTCTGGGCGTTGTGGTACAGATCGGATTATTAACATGGAAGCTATACACATTTTAAATACCAAAATTTGAGAGGCGTCTCTATAGCGTACGCTTGCCTACTGTTCTCACCCCATACACGACGGCAACATTAACTTAGTGTTTTTTCTTTTTCACACTTGTAAAGAGTTGGGCACTGAGTATTAAATAGTCGAGCATACTCGACTATATCAGCTTTCTTACTTGTTTTTATTAAATCTTACATAAAAATAAAATAATTTCTATTATGAGAAGGAATATTTTAATTTTTGTCTATTTAGTGATAAAGGAAATTGAAATTTCTTTTAATTTTTGAAAATCCATCGACTTTTATGTTTCGACTCATTATACCCATATATGAGAGTCGGGACCAGTCAGAACCATAGGAAGGATTGGTCAAAAATTGAATTTTTGTATGAAAAATGTTCTTCAAATTCTACAGACTTTCTTTTTCTCTGTTAAGCTATTCTGCTGAAAATTTTTAAATCAAAATTATAGCGATAAATTATTATAGGCGACAGAGAAATCTTTTTTCGAAAAAGAAGCCTAAATACATATTAATTTTCTTTTGTTTTTTTAACTTACTTTAATCATTAATTAATTTATTTGTAAGTGTTTATAAAACATTTTGGATTAATATATGGATATATTTCTCATATATTTATATATTTTATGCAGTATGCCAAACCTCATACTCCTATAGAAAATTACCTTTTTGGGTAATATTGTAATTGTAAAGAGTATTGTAACCTCAAACATAAAAAATAATCCCTCTAAAACGATATTTAACCCAAAATAAAGCATATTAATATCAAGATAATAGACAATTGTAGCTTTCACTAGCATTTCAAATGACTGATGAACATGATAAGCTAATGAAATGTGTTGCGAAGCTATATCATTTAACATATGTACATATGTCGTAGATATATATCTCTACATCAAGCGTAACAATCTAAGGATAATTGAGTTAATTGGCCAGGACAAGCATTGTGAGCACACACACACACTCATAGGGAAAGATACTTATCGTGCATGTTTTCTACATGCTTTTGTTGGCCGCCTTCGCACATTGTCAAATCAATTAGAGCGAGATAGATAGACTATATATATGTATATATAGTTACACTTGAATGATTTAACAACCAAAATTCCTTTTATAATTTTTACTATTTCACATTTATTTTGCGTCTTTTCTTTTTTTTTCCTACTTTCGTAATGTGTTTTTTTATTTTTCTTATAATTTTGTATTTGTTTTCAACAATCTCAATGAATTTACACAAAAAAAAAAAACTTATTCTCAGTGCCTCCTCAACATTTTCTTTTTATTTATATCCACTTTCACATTGGCCATACGCATTTTCCATTTACGGTTTCCACTTACGTGATTTACATTTTCTCTAGTTTATTTCTTGTATATATATATATATATATATATATATTTTTTTTTTTTTGGTAATCTGTTATGGCATTTTTGCCTTTTGGGATAATTTGAGTAAATAGCAATAATCGAAGAGCAGCAAGACAAGATTTATAAAAAAAAAACAACATTAAGTATTTTAAATTTATGTTATATCATCATCATTATCATCATCATCATCATGCATCAACATCAACATTATGCATCCTCATCATCAGGTGTCAGCTCAATCAGCTGAATGGTGCAACCATAGGTTTAGATGGCTGCACACTGTTTGGCCTCCTCATTCTCACGCTGTTGCTTGTTGACCGCCGATATGCACTTGGCCATGGTGGGTGAGGCGCGTGAAATGGCATCAGTCATGAAATAATCACGCAGTTCCTTTAATTTCACATCGATGGCACCGCCACCAATTGATTTGCTCTGCAATCGATAAATATGATTAATAATTTACGCTTCGCATAATTATCATTCATAGTTCACTTACAGGTGTCACCTTGGCGCTGGCATCATTATTGGTCGCTGGGACTAGCTCACCGAAACGTGTAAGATGTGGACTAATATCCTCAAGTCGTGTACGCAGCTCATCGAGTGTATCATAGGGCAATGGTGTGCCAGTTACCTCAGATAATGCACGCAGGATCTTCCAATCGATACGTGCCATACCTGGTGGCGATACACCTGGTTGTGTCTGCTGTGATCGTCCCTCAGTGTTGACATAAATCGCTTGTTTCTCAGTGTATGCGGCACCGGGTAGAACAGCATCAGCAATTGATGCACCATTATCACCATGTGATCCAATATACACAACAAAACAATCCTTGGGCAATTGATCACGTGTCAATTTGCCAGCATCGGCATTCAAAAGGAATAAAACCTTTGGCTGTGCTTGCACAGCGCGTTGTACACCTGGCTGATAGCCAACATCGAATGCACCAACTTGAGCGGCATTGTTATGCAAGACATTGAAAGAGTTCCAATCCTGTACAGAAATAAATGTATAAATTTTATTTAAGGCTACTTGCTGCTCGCTATTTGCTCACCTTCTTGTTAAGCTTCTGACAGTACTCGGAAATTGTGGCATGAATGGCAGCGCCATCGGGACGCTCGAGCAGATCGGCACCAATAATAATAGCTGGTTTCTTGGCACCCTCCAATACCTTGGAGAAGGCATGCGATCCACTACAGACATCCTTAATGAGGTTAGCATCAGCGCCCAAATTTTGATGCTGATAAGATAAATCAATGTTGGGGCCAATCGATGCAATCTGCAGCTCATTATGCACATAAGCCTTGCGCAAACGTGTATTGACCAGTGGAGCCTCATAACGTGGATTGGTGCCCACAAGCAGCACAGCATCGGCTTGTTCCAGTCCTGAAAATTGCAAAAGAAATAAAATAAATGTGAATGTGAATGTAATGTATGGTACATCAGTAGCATGGAGTCAGAGGAGGTTGACCTACCAGCAATGGTGCTGTTTAATAAATAGCTTGAACGAACATCGATGCCGCTGCCCTTGATAAAGTCCTGTTCAGTGACAAGATTTTCGCCACCCAAACGATTGACTAAATCTTTAAGTGCCACCATAGCCTCAACATCAGCCAATTGACCGGCAACGCCAGCAACTTTACCATTTGCCTTCTTTAATGCCTTGGCCACAGCAATGAGAGCACCTTCCCATTCGACAGCCTGCAATTCACCATTTGGCATGCGTACCATGGGTGCAACAAGACGTTGACGCTTGAGACCATCGCAGGCAAAACGTGACTTGTCAGCCAACCATTCCTCGTTGATATCCTCGTTCTCACGTGGCAGAATGCGTAAAACTTCATTGGTGCGGGTGCTGACAATGATATTGCTGCCGACAGCATCGAGAACATCAATGCTGCTCACTTTGCGAATTTCCCAGGGACGAGCAACGAAGCTATATGGCTTGTTAGTCAATGCACCGACTGGGCACAGATCAATAACATTGCCCGAGAGTTCGGTAAGGAAAAGTTTTTCCACATATGTTCCAATTTGCATATCATTTCCACGTCCAGTTGTACCTAAATCATCGACACCAGCAATTTCCGAAGCGAAACGAACACAGCGAGTGCAATGAATGCAACGTGTCATAACTGTTTTTACCAATGGTCCAAGATCCTTGTCTTCCACAGCTCTAAGTAAATGAACAAAATTGAAATTGAATAAATATTTAACAGATCACAGATTACATTATTTTTTTTTTTGACTGCTTACCGCTTTCCAGTGTAGTTGATATCGGTGAAGCGGGAACGATCGGAGCCAAAGGCCATTGCTTGATCCTGCAGATCACATTCACCACCCTGATCACAAATTGGACAATCCAATGGATGGTTCATTAACAAAAATTCCATAACACCTTCGCGTGCTTTACGTGTTAAGTCGGAATTGGTCTTGATGCGCCAACCCTTCATCACAGGCATGGCACAGGCAGCCACAGGTTTTGGACTCTTCTCAACTTCTACCAGACACATGCGACAGTTGCCGGCGACGGCTAAACGTTCATGATAACAAAATCGTGGAATTTCTACACCAACTTCAGCAGCAGCCTGTAAAAGAAAATAACAAGAAAAGTTATATATCGATTTAATTATCGATTATTAATGAAAAGTTATGAATATAATTGTGTTTTCTAACCTGAAGCACAGTTGTTCCGGGGAGAACCTTAACGGGAATATCATCGACAAATACTTCAATTTTCTCGGGTGCCTTGGCTGGTGTTTGGGCCATAACTGCACTGGTACGCACTGCTCGGCTGGCGATATGATGTGTGGGTGAGCCGAGGGCGCCCAGCGCCTTCACTAGCGGTGCACGTATCATATTTTCTGCAACAAACAATTTTACTCTGACAATTACATAAGTTGCAAGCAGGCTAAGCAATAACTTTTGCCAATTTATCGATTATGCCTGCGTCATTGCAATATTCTAGCCATTGAATCGCTTACCAAGTTATCATCAGTTGCTTGATAGCATAAAAAAACTTACCGATATGCTGGAAAATATTTAGCAGCGCTACAAATTTATTTTTAATGCCGTGCACACAACTTTTTTTTTGTCGCTTTTGACAGTTCGACTGTAACTGTGCACGGCGTTGCCAGACTTTTGAATGACAGCTAGACAAATTCGCGCAATATTTAAAAACGCAATTCTGTAATATATTTTTTACAAAAATTTCTATGATAATACTAATATTTAACAATTTACACTTACTGTGATGAAAATGTTTAATAACCTTTTAGTATATTTCTATTTGCACTTGATGAATGCGACTTCATAACCAAAAAAATATTTTCATTTCTCTAAAATCGATGAAAAGGTTGAGATTCAACCTTCTAGCAATTATTATTGTAGGAATATTTTTTTTTAATGACTTCAAAAAACACATGTTAAAATATAATAATATATGTCGCATAATTCCCAATTGTTACTTGCATCCCTGTAGTAATGAATTAGAGATGGCAACGCCTTAATATGAAAACATCTGTTTTTATTTTGTTTATTTTCATTTTAAAGCCATTCACATGTTGATTGTTTTGAAATTTGGCCAAATTTCGATTGTTTTCGCGCGCCATCGATATTATCCTCCTTTATTGTTTTTCATATCTATCAGGTTTTCTCATCTCTAATATTTATTCTGCAAATTTGAAAGAGAGAATAAGCTTAGAATAAGCATGTTTTTCTGCATATATTTCAGAAAAAGAATCAGAAATTCGAAAATAGTCGTGCAATTGTGAAAATGTAGCGTGCGTATCGACGAAAGTACCGAGGCAAAAAAGCGCCTTCCGATAATACTATTCGTCATTTAGCTAAGAATGTTTTTGAACACGGTTCACTGGCGAACCGTAGGCCCAGCAACCGACCACGTCCGAGGTGTTCCAGTGTTGTCATAGCGGCTGTACGGGATAGTGTTGAGGAGGACCCCACCTTATCGTACCGGCGGCGTTCGCAGCATTTAAATGTTAGTGGCACCACGATGCGGCGTATTTTGAAGGATTCTCGAAACGGAGCCGAATTTTTGGCATGAAATTTTGATGACCGACGAAGCGCATTTCACTCTGTCTGGCGGCGTCAATAGACAGAACTGCCGCATCTGGGACACTGAGAATCCTCACGTCATTCATGAGGATCCATTACACGACGAGAGCGTGACAGTTTGGGCGGGTGTTTGTGCCTCAACCATCATCGGCCCTTACTTCTTCAAAAAAGGCGAAACAGTCGACGGCAAGCAATATCGGTGGATGCTGGCACACATTGTGTGGCCGGAGATGCGTCAAAAGGGACTAGAAAACTTCTGGTTTCAACAGGATGGGGCCCCATATCACACAGCAAACGATACAATGGAGTTTTTGCAGCGAAAATTCCCTGGACGCGTTGTGTCAGAAAGAGGCGATATCGACTGGCCGCCACGTTCACCGGATTTGTCCCCGCCGGACTTCTTTTTGTTGGGTTATCTAAAGAGCAAAGTGTACATGATCAGACTCTCAAGAACATAACAGAGCTCAAGGAGAGCATTCGCACCAAAATGGCCAATATATCGGCTGATATGCTCGAGAAAGGACACTTTTTGCCATTAAGAACAAATGTGGCCATTTGGTCGATATTGTGTAGTAATACGAGTAACCTCACGTATTATTCAAAACGCGCACATCATATACATATAACATTGGAAAAGAATGCCAAGTTTAATATCCGAGAAGAGTAACTTAAGAAGCTGGATTTTTACTGCGGATTTGACTGTGAATTGTCGAAGCATTGCCGTTTGGTACAGGCAACGTCCTGAAGACAATGTTGAAAATTAATTTGGACGTAAACATAATATTTTTATATACTTGAGTTTTACAATATTTGAAAACAATGGCGACTCAAATCAGAGGCGCACACTTCATTAAAACCTTGGCTATTCACACAAACTATTCAAATTGTAGGCTTACAAAAATAACCGATTATTTGATTTTGCGATTAAAATTGGAACTAAATATCGCATTGTTGCAATTATTTATATGATGCAATAATCGATTAATAAATTGATTGTGTTTTCTTTTTTGCCATCTCTAGCAAGGGGGCGAAAGACGAAAGTATTTGGCGTCACCACATTGATGCGACTGCGACGGCGCCACAAGTTATAAGTGAAGATCTGCGATTATAAGTAGATGCAACTGACATGAGAGTCACGCGAAAAATCATATAAATAAACGATATAAGTAAAGGATGATAATGATGATGCTTGAGTTAGCTTGGCTTGAGAGGTGGCCAAGTCTGTCTGTATGGTAACGCACGATTTGTGCCGGGTTCGTTCTCTGCTGCTGTCTGCTTACTGCTGCTGCTGTGCTACTGCTGCCTGCCTGCTTGCCTGCCTGGTAATCAGATAAAAATATATTATGACGTACCAGACCAGACCGACATTTCATTGTTAATTGAGCGGCGTTGGCGACGTTTCTGGCCTGGCCTATGGCCATGTCTCTGACTTTGCTCAATGCCGGCCCTCAATGATATGAGATTGAGACGTGTTTTTGATATCTCTTGGCATCAACATTGTTGCAGCCGCACTCGCAGTAGCAGCGGCGTCGCTGGTCACGGCGTTTGCTGCGTCGCCGGCTGCTCGGCTGGCGTCTGTTGACTGTCGCGCCTCAACGTGCATTTACGCTTATCTTGTATCTCAGTTTCTTGTTGTTGCTGTTGTTGTTGTTTCTCTTTTACATTATCAATTGTGTTGCCGCTTGTTATTGTTGTTTGGCATCAAGCTTCAGCCGCAGCTTCATCTACAGACGTGTCGCCACAATTTGCCGCCAAACGCCATTATTGCCGCTTGGCGCCTAAAAATCAAACGGGGCGCCATACAAAAAGAAAAAAACAGAATAACAAAAAAAAAAAAAAAAAACATTTTTGTTGTTTGTTGTAACGTGCAACAACTTTGACGCCTGATTCCCAAGATTCTCGTGTCCCGACAAAAATAATGTGATTTCTTCACGTGGCTATTTTTGCCGCTCAATCCGTGTCTCCTTTGCTCTCGTCGAACAACCCCCACTCCCCTCCCCCACGACTCACATCACCTAGCGACTTGTTGTCGCCGTCTGCTGCTTTTACAATGTGATAATTTTACAACAATTTGCTGCCCCCTTTTTATGCCATTGGCGTTTTGCCGCTTAACGGTGACGTCCTTGATGTCTGTGTGACAGTATGTGTGTGTGTGTGGAGGATGAATGGCGAACGGCGCCGCTTGGTCGTTTGTGGCAGTTTCTGGATTGATATTATGGCAATTTCTCTGTGTATGTATGTATGTATGTGTGTGTGTGTGTGTGTGTGTGTGTGTGTAAGCTTGCATAATTTGATTATAATTATATGGACAACAGTTGCCAGTCTGATAGCATCACAACAACAACAACAACTGTAATAAGAATAACAACAACTTCAGACAGAGTCAAAATCATGACAATGCTGATAATGGGCCAGCGACAGGGTCACTGTCAGCCATGGCAGCCACTGCAGCAACAGCACCTAGATGCAGATGCATTTCCTTTCGCGCAGCTACATAATTCGCTGGGGGTCACACATGCAACTGTTGCGGCAACAAGACGCCGCGCTGTCGCAGCACAGCTTCATTCACATCGTACACAACACGCAGTCGCAGTCGCTGCTGCCGTCAACGTTCGCGTCGCTGCCATCAGCAATTTCATTGTAAAATAAAAACAAAAACTGCGTCGCGTTGCTTCATTGCGCTCAGAGTCGCACGTCGATATGGGATCAGCTTAGCTCAGCGTCGCACAGTTGCCGCATATTGCACAATATTATCATATTGATGTAGAGAACATGCTGGAAATTTCATTGTTACTTCTCTTTTACTACGCCCATGAATATCGCTGCTGCTGCTGCTGCCATTGGCGTCGCACTACAGCGCAAACAATAACAACAACAAAATGATTCGCTCGGCCGGCAATTGCTCGGCCGGCAATCGTTCGGCTCTTTTCGCTCTGTCTCATATCTCTAGCTTCGTGTCTTAGTTCATGATTCGTGTTTCATGGCTCGGGGATCGGGGCTCGGGCAGTAAGCACTATGAACAGAGTGAGCGCAGTGGCTGCTGGCTGGCTCCCCAATCTTTCCTTCAAATAAAACGAATGTTCGCTTGCAATTTTAACTTAGTTTGAGTTTGAACGGCGACTGCGCCGGCGTGTCCGTGTATGTATGCGTGTGTGTGTGTGCGCGTGCGTTTTGTGTGTGTTGTCTTTTTTTTTTGTGCACCACAAAGTTTCTTTCGCATCTGTTATGAGTTCAACTTGAGATTGAAATTGAAATAAAAAAAAATTGCAACGATAAAAGCGCGCGCTAAACTTGTATAAATTTTATATTTGTTTTTTTTTTTTTTTTTGTATTATTGTTAAAAAAAAGTGCGTGTGGCGCATGCGCCCAACACCAACAATAAGCAAACAAATAAATAAACAAGAAGAACATAAATAAAGCAAGAACGGAAACTCACTTCAAGCAGAAAATCGCTTAGTCATCGACAGCGCATATTTATTTATCTTCGCTTTTTTTTTGTCGTTTTTTTTTTGTAATGTTTAACTATATTTGGCCTGATGCGCATCTGACGACGACAATTTCGACGCCCTAAATTAACGCTGCTGGTCACAGCATTTACCTGACATCATCTAAAAAAATCTTAATATCTCGCATCTACATTATCATTATCATAATTATAAACGTTGACGTCGCGACGTCTGCCTTTGCGGTTGACATCTTTACGGGCTTCATTCAGAGAAATAAAAACAAAAACACAACAAAAAAAAGAAGAAAAACATACAAGAAAAAAATAAAACAAAAAAGACAAACAGAATCGAAGCAAGCTCGGAACATATTAAAGGTGAGTAAACAATGAAGAGAATTTTATAAAAAAAAATCTTCCATGTACTTAGTTTCATAGAAATTGAAATTACGTTAAAATCAGGAAAATATTTTTCTAATTTTCAACCTTACAAATTTAAAAGATTTATAAGAATTTTTTCATTTAAAAAAAAAATAATTTTTTTTTCTGGGAATGATGTCAAAATATAAAAAGTTTTGATTGATGTTTTCTCCGCTGAAAATGAAGATCGTATACGTATTGTATATACTTAAATATACCTATGAGTATTTTCTTGAATTATTTGTACTTTGTATTTCTAAGTTCGATATCAGATCGACATCAGATCAAGGTAAGATCGTGATTTGATCGATTTTACATTGTGATCAGATTGAGAGAAGATCATCATTGGATTGAGAGAAGATCGACAACAGATCAAGACAAGATCGATATCAAGATTGAGATCAGATATAGAGAAGATCACAATAAGATCGAGATAATGTCGATATCAGAACAAGATAAGATTGATATCCGAGCGACACATACAATGAAATTGATATCAAATCAAGATTAAATTAAGAGATGATCAACAAATTTCGTGAATTTATAAATTTCATGTTCTATAAACAGCGTTGAATGGCAAAGTGAAAACTGTTTTGTGTTGCAGGGTATTTGCTAGTCAGTCATCTTTCCATTTGCTTTTGTTTTTTTTTTTACTTTTTTTCTTTTGTTTATTGCTGCTTTCGGACAAATCAGTAGCCACATATTAAGCTAATTTCCTGTGTGATCTCAGCAAGCTCACACACACACACATACACACACACACACTCACACACACACTCACATATGTCGGTATACAACAGATACATAACAAACTTTAGGCCAGCCAAAAAAAAAAAACAAAAAAAAAACTCCCAAAAATGGTAAAAAAAAAACGCAGCGCATGTTCAGGCCAAAAGCAACAGTTGAAGCCGCAAAAACAGCAACAACAACAATAGCAACAATAACAGCAACATCAGCTACAACACCAGCAGCACCTACAACACCAGCAGCAGCTACAGCAACAACAGCAACAATGTTGCCTGAAACTGAAGCTTAAATAAAATCAAATTTAATTATTTGTTATAAAATATTTTGTAGATCTGTTATATGGTCTGTCCCGATATCCGCTTGTTCATCCGCTCCGTCCATTTATCCGCTTATTCCAGCATCCCTTCCTAGGTTTCATTTTTTTTTCGAGATGATTTCGTGGCCATCTTACGAAACGCCTGTGCAAAATTGCCTGCATTTGTTGTACATCAAAAGAAGCTCAAGCTATAGCTATAGCTGTAGTCAAAGCGCCACAGCAAAAAAAAAAAGAAATACAAAAATACAAAAAAAAAAAAAATAAATAAAATAAAACTTAAAAAAAAAAAAATCAAACGACGTCGCCATAAAAAATACATTTTCGGCCCACATGCGATGAAACCGACGCGGAGACGCCCGCCACTAAAGAAATTAAAATATGCCTCGAGACGACAACAGCAACAACAACAACAACAACAGCATATGTATATGTACATACATATGTATTATATGTATGTATACATATCTATGCGAGTATCGCTGGATTTACGTGCTATCTGAACAGACAACAGACCAATTCCCCTCCAGCCAGGCAGCCAGCCAGTCAGCCAGTCAGTAAGCCTTCCCTTGCCTTGCCTTGCCCGGCCCGACCTGGCCTGGCCTGGCCTGGCGTTATCCCCCTCTACACTTACACCCTCGGCGATATCCATACTCCTCCCTTCTGAGTTTTAGTCGTTCCGCATTTTACGTTAAGTTTCATTTCATTCATAAAAATACAAACTCTGTGTCGAGTTGGCTGTATGCGTGTGGCGTTTATGTATGTGTGTGTGTGTGTGTGCGTGTGTGCCTCAATGAAACTACAACGCATGAATGAAAAAAAAAAAAATATATGAATGAAACTCTGACAAAACTGGCAATTGGGAGTCTTGCGTCTGGTAGGCGTAAAAATTGCTTTGGTTTCATCTCTCTGATGCTGGGTCTCTGGCTTTGGCTATGACTCTGAGGCTTTGGCTCTGGCTCTGACTGTGACTCTGACTTAAGTGAAATCTTTCAATGCGCAGCCCCCTTAATTTAGTCTAGCATAAATCATTTTGCCATTTTCTTTTTTTTTTTCTGTTTTGTTTTACCCAATATAGCCGTATGCCTGGTGGGCTTATAATCTGTTCAATTACAGAGAGCACAACAATATGATGAAGAGAAAAACAAGAACGTTATTTTTGGTGTGACGAAGATGTCATACCCTTTGTAGTCTAAAAAAGGAAACTTTTTAGATAAAAGACTTAATTTTGGAACGATTGTTTCTGTGTTAGCTTTATGATATAGTTGTCGGATCCGGCCGATTTCGATTTACATACAGCTTTTGGCCACAGTTAATAAACCAAGTTTCATTAAGCTTTACAAATGAAATAGAGGTGTGTCGGAGGGACAGACGTATATGCATATTTAGATACTACTGTCGATGCCGTTCAAGAATATTTTTACTTTGTGGGGTCTCCTACGTCTCTTGACGAAATTGAATATAGCCTATGCAAGGGTATATTAAGCGGAACAGATTTGTTACTCTTAAACTTTTAATTATTTGACAAATTTTGAAAGAAGATATCGAAATTTATTTCACCAAATTTTTGCAGTGTATTTTATTATTCAGTTTATTTAAATGACAATTTAATTGCCTGTATTCCTTCTTGGGTATTTCGTATATTTCTTTTCTTTCCAAGAATTTCCTATAATAATAATAATAATAATAATTTTGTTTTGTCTTTTTTTGGTTTTGTAGTCTCAAACCCCAAGGTGATCTAAGAGCAGAGCTAACTTTGTCGCCTTTATATGTATGTATGTATGTTTATGGGTATATGTGTTTGATAACGAAGTTGTTAATGATCATTATCATATTATATGATGATGATGCGATCGTCCAGACAAAATGTAAAGCGACTACAAAACGTGGCTAATAAATTAGGCAAAGCGTCAACAAAGCTGTTGACAAATTTTTGTACATAAAAAAAGAGAAATATATATATATGTATATATACATATATAAAAAATAAATATATATATATATATATATATATATATATACATATATACAAATGCATGTATGTTTATGACTGTTAACATGCGTTGTTTATAGCGAAGAGAGTTTTTTTTTTTATTTTATACACTTGCAAAGGTATATGAATTGTGGCCAGTAATTTGCAAAGCACAGAAAGTATATATATTCTTGATCAGCAGTGCATGTCCTTTCGACTGTGATCGGAACATAATATCATAATGAAGCTGCTATAGATGCGATTAGTCATTGTATGTAACTCTATTCGTCAGGACTACCACGCCGGACAACCATATACATATGTATATGTATATCCTATTGCTAGAGCCAAGAAATAATTGGTAGAAAATTAAAATTTTGTATGAAAAACGGCCTAAATATAATTGTAAGTGTATTAAATTTTCGATATGCTAAGACATATATAACAATAATTTCTTATTTGTTTTACGTTTTTAAAGGTAATTTCAAGTTGATTGTAGTGAAACTTTTTTCGGCATTTAAAGAAAACAGTTCAATGGAATGAATGAGTAATGATATCATAGGAACAAATAGGCAGTCAGACAGACATGCAGACAGACAGATGGACAACAGATCTAACATATTTATTTATTATAATTAGTTTGATCAATTGCATAGAATCTGTATGCCTAGAAGTACATAGAAATCAGGCTCAATATGCTGTTCTTATGGTATAAAAGCAATATAACGATTGACCTATACAGCAATATTCAAATGTAATTATATATGTACATATATAGACGATATATGTATATATAGTATATGCATGCATGTAGTATATTGATTGGCCGATGCATTGAAAAAAAAATCGAATGCAGTTCATCAATCAGCGCAGGCAACGAACCACAACCGAAAACAACTGAACCCAGACAACATCATTGATCAATGGTCCGCGGATATATGGATAGCGATGGTGATGTCGATGGCAAGATGCCGTTGCCGTTGCGGATGCGGATGCAACAGACAGCAGTATAGAGAGACATACATAGTTATAGGTATGTGAGAGAAAGAGAGATAGAGAGGAGATATACCTTTGTATTATGAATTGAGTATTGCACTAAGTCAGCCGTCCGTCGTCCGTCGTTCGTCGTTTGCCATCTGTCTATAGTTTGTCGTCTTTGGGCTTTGGTCGTTGGTCGTTTGTCTTTTGTCATTGTTCAAATGAAAATTCAATCAATTGACTGACATTTAATGGAGGGAGCCGTCAAATGTGATTGATTGATAATTAAAAGTGGCGCCCGACAGTCGACGCATTGCAGCATAATGAATAGCGCCATCAGCGGCAACTGCAACTGCGACTGCGACTGCTATATGCTATGTGCCATTCATTCCAGTCTTTTGAGCCAGATTCTTGACTCTCTGGAACTGAAAAGCGTCGAGCTAATGCAATGCCAACTGGGAATTGGGAACTAAATCTCCGACTCAGACTCAGACTTAGTCTGCGACTTAGACTGAGACTCAGACACAGACTTGAAGCAGACTTAACATATGATAATGTGGCGCTTGCTAATTTTGTGCGTTTTGCTTTCAAGTTTTGCCGCAATTGCAAATGAGAACGATAAATGCCTGGCAAATGTTCAGGATGATTGAGACCCAAACATAACTGAGGTATACTGGTGGGACTGGAACTGAAACTTTAATTGGAGATTGGAGGCATCGGAGACATCGAGACACTGAAATCAAGCTGGACCATCATTTTTTTTTATTTTTGTTTTTTTTTTGACAGCATTATGCTTATGATGGGTTTTTTTTCGCTTTTTTTTTTTATTTTTGCAATGAATTTGAATAAAAAATTTAAATTAATGCGGCGCCTGCTAAAGGCGCCATCAACATCTCAGTTTTCAATGTACGCTTTGCTTGGGAGTTTTACGACTTTAGCGCTAAGTATGTCAGCATGCAAAAATTCAATTGAAAATTATTTACGTTTTTTTTATTTTTATTTTTTTTTTTTGTAAGATTAACATTAAATCATATCGCATAGGAACGATCGATTGATAATTATATTTTTTTTTTTTTATGTGACAAACTTTTCATTGCAATTTTGCAAGTGTATAAAATCTTCGGCACAATGAAAATAATAATTTGCATTTATTTTTATAAACTTATAAAAAATTTATTATATTAATAAAAATTTGTTTGAAATTGATTAGCTGGAAACTTTCGAATAAATTCAAAAATTTCTCACATGATTCTGCTTAAAGTTCTATTGAATATTTATATAGTTAACATATCTAGTATATTTATAATATTATATGTATCTTTATGCTAGATAGTGCATAAATAATTCGATTTAAATTTATCGATAGACATTTTTCTATATAAAATTGAATTTATTATGTGATTTGTATATATATATATATTTTTTTTTTTTAAATTTTTTTTTTGGCACGTTGCGCGCTTTTTGTGAATTCAAAATGAAAAAAAATATATATTTTGAATTTGTTTTCGAGCTAATGAGCTTTGTTTAATTTTAATGGAATTGGCAACATTTATCATAAATTACAAATGGTGATCGAGATAACAGCGACACTGCACACAAACAAAAACAAATTAATAATAATAATAATAATAATAACAACAATTAGAACAACAACAACAACAACAATAAAAACAACGACAAGTTAGTTATAGTTAATTCCCAGCTACAATTCCAGTTTGGGATTTCAGCTTTAAAAAAAAAACTTCCTCTATCTCCCATCGCCCATGTTCCACATCCCACAACCCACAATCCATATCCAAAATGCCATCTCGCATCTCAAATTCCCATCTTTCATCTTTCATCCCTCAGCTCTAACATCATCATCTGTTTATCTGCTAAATAATTAAGTTGTCGTGTGTTTGCTTTCTTGCTGTTGCTGTTGTTGTTGCTGTTATTGTTGTTGTTGTTGTTGTTGTTGCTGTTGTGGCTCGTGTTGTTGTTTGTTGTCTTCTTCTTACTGTGTTTGTCTTTGAAGCGCCGCATTCAAATTATTTGCTTAATTTTATTGCCCGTGTCTCTAGCTGAAATTTTCGTTAGCTATTGTTTTCTTTTCTCTCTCTCTCTCTCTCTCACTCTCTCTCTCTAGCAGACACTCTTATTCTTTGGCATATAATATTTCTCTTTCTCGCTTTGTGGGTAGTCCCCACAGCTTATCGAACTCTTCATGGCCCATCTTCCTATCTATATTAACGTGTCTTTGCTAAAAGCAAATCAGCTTTTATTTATTGTCTGGCAATATTTTGTTATACTCTTTGCTAAAGTTTATTCACTATATTGCACTGCTCTTTGTCATGCCCAAGAGCGAGGGCGTGGCAGACTCTATAAAATATAAATAAATATATATATATATATATATATATATATATATATTCATGATTCAACAAGCATTAAGCTAAACTAGTCTTACGTTTATCTGGCTAAAATTTAGCTTAATTTTCCCATGCAACGAGCTAGATCGCACTACTAGATTATATAGTTGCTATAGGAAGAATTGGTCGAAATTGAAATTTTTGTATGAAAAAATTTGTATTTTCGTCAAACTAAACATCTGAAATGTATAGAATTTATATTTTTAGTGATACATATATACTATATATATCTGGCATGTTTGATTCTGATCGGTATATATCATATATCTTATAGATTAAAATAGATTAAATCGGTTAAAAATAAAGATTTTTCTTTGAAAAACTTTATTGTTTGTTTGAGTTAAGTGATGACTTTTACATATCAAATCGGGTCACTATATCATATAGCTGACATAGGAAAGATCAGTTGAAATTTAACTTAACATTGTATGAATTTCTTTTCTTTTTTTTTCGGACTGAAACTTACATGATTTATATTTAGTAATGACATATAGTATACATATCTGCTAAGTTTGGCTTAAATCGGATGACTATATCTTATAGTTATAATAGGCACGATCGCTTAAAAAAATAAAATGTTTTTGTATAAAAAAAATTTCAAATTAAAATTTGCAAGTGTATAAAAACTTTGGCATGCCGTTGCTGTAGTTTTCTTTTGTCTATTTTGTCTATTCTGTTTATTATTTTTTTTTTTTTTGCTTTCCTGCTTTTTGTCTACCGCAGTTGTTGTTGATATTGTTGTTGTTGCTTTTGCATACATATATTATCGTATAATTGTTATTCGTCGAAGAGCAGAAAGAGGAGAGAGAGAGACAGAGAGAGAGAGAAAGAATTGTGTTTTATTCATAGATGCTTTGGGCGAACGAACTGTAAGTGTTGCACACCATGTGCAGCCTCCGCATAGTATCTCTCATAACTCTTAAACCATCAATCAGTTGCATTGGCTGGCGCCACATTCTATTTACAAATTGCAAATCACAGAGGCGGCAGCAACAGTTGCTGTTGCACAGTCATTGAGGAAATGCAATGGAAAAAGCAATTGTTCAACAATTTGTATGATGTTATAATTTAATATTTTGTTTTACAGCTGACATCCAAAATTTTGGAGAGTGACAGGGATTGTGCATAAGAGACGAGCATATGCAATGCAATCGCAGCGATGTGCCGGCTAAATGCCAAGCTGCTAAAACGCATCGACAACGGCTAAAAAAAGCCCCAAAAACCAAAAGCGATCAAAACGAAAATCACTGCAAAGAAATTCCTAAAATTATAAGACATTAAAAGAGACAAATAAAAAAGAGAGAGAGAGAGAGAGAGAGAGAGTTAGAGAGAGAGAGAGAGATCGATAGAGAAATTCAATATAAAATCGATATAAAAAATGCGATTGAAACGTTTATATTTGAGCACGTTGCTCTGCCTTTGGTTCAGTTCCGGTGGCGGCAGCGTGCAACTTTATGGCCTTCACACAGATGAGCTCGAAGATGGCGAAGGACAATTGATCGTGCCACGACGTGTGCATGCCGATGGTGAATTTATGACATATACATTGATCTATGCACATGAACGTGATCATCGACGGCAACGACGTAGCACACATCAGCAACAAGAATCAACAAGAAATATGCCGCCCGAATTACATTTTCAATTGCCACTGGCCAATGAGACGCTGCATCTGGAATTGACGTAAGTCTTAGCATACATATATCTATATAAATATAAATTTAAATATTTATGAATTTTATAAATCTATTATTTGCAGGCCGCATAATTATTTCTTGGCGCCACATTTAATTGTTGAGCGTCATCGTCGCGATCTAAGATCACGTGCGCCACCAACGGCGCAACAATTGAGCTGCCATTTTCATGGTAAGGTGCGTGGCCAACCGTCAGCCAATGTTGCCATATCCACCTGTTCCGGGCTGGTAAGTATATATATATATATATATATATCTTTTTTTATATATTGAAAAATATAGAAATTAAAAATCAAGTTTGTTGCCTAAGTCTTTCGTTTTTACTCCTTGCAATAATTTCATATTGAGGTTTTCTTCTATATATTTATTTGTTGACTCTTTGTGTTACCAGGTTGGACACATTAAGACGGCTAAGAATGAGTATTATATAGAGCCATCCAAGCAATATGCAGCACATCCAATCAATGGTCACCCGCATGTTGTATTTCAGCGTTCCTCGGTGAAATCGAAGCAAAAGGTAAATCAAAACATATAAAAGTTGCAGTGGTCACTCAGTGTACCTCATGCCGCATGCCACATGCCGCATGCCGAGTGCCACATGTGGGTAGCAATCATTTTGTGACCATTTGTATATGCGAATATATATATATATTTTTTTTTTTCAGCCGACGCAGCAGAGGCGTCGCCATAAGCGCAAGCGCAAGGAGCAGACCCAAAATGCAGTTAGTAATTGTGGCACACGCGAACCGCGTCGTCGCATGGAGACGCGACTCGAGTGGCAATCGCGTGGCAAATTTAAAATCCAAGGCGGCCGCAAGGTGCGTCGTCATCATCATCATCATCATCATCATCATCAGAAGCAGCAACAGCAGCAACAACAGCAACAACAGCGGCAGCAGCAACAGTCTCATTATTTGCATCAACAGCAACATGAACATTCGCATCAACATTCGCATTATCATCATGCATCGCCTACGATATTCAAATACGATACACAGCGTGACCAACAGCAACATCAACAGCATGGAAATCGTAGCCGTCGCTCAATTAGTAGTCCACGACATGTAGAAACACTAATTGTGGCAGATGCAACAATGTCAGCATTCCATAAGGATGTTGTCAGCTATTTATTGACCATTATGAATATGGTATCAGCTCTATATAAGGATCCCAGCATTGGTAATGCCATTGAAATTGTTGTTGTGCGAATTATTGAATTGCAGGAGAATGATACGGAACCGGAATTAAATTTAACACAGAATGCACAAAAGAATCTTGATAGATTTTGCAGGTGAGATAACAACATGATTAATATAAACAACAACATAGCTGTGTGTCTCTCTCTCAATGTCTCAAGTGACATGTTTGCAGCTGGCAGCACAAATTGAATACGTTGAACGAAAAGGATCCGCATCATCATGATGTTGCCATATTGATAACACGCAAGAATATTTGTGGCAACAATTGCATGTAAGTATTTCTTTATCTCTCTCTGTCTCTTTGTATTTTTTTTTAACCATGTTGCATGTTGCATGTTTATTTTGCAGGACTTTGGGATTGGCGAATGTAGGCGGCATGTGTAAGCCAAAGCAATCGTGCAGCGTCAACGAAGACAACGGCATTATGCTCTCCCACACGATAACGCATGAATTGGGCCACAAGTAAGTTGCAACTTCCGTCTTCGTTTTTATTTATGCCACAAGATCACAGCAAGAGAGCGAGTGAGAGAGAGAGAGAGATAGAGATAGTGAGAGACATATGTATATTGTGTTGGCCAACATCAAAATGCACTTGCAACTAGTCATTTTGGCTAGCGGCAAGTGGCAACTAGCATGTGGCATGTGGCAGCCAGCCGTGCAACCGATCAGCCAACGCATGCAAATGCATCAATTGATCGCAGTCAAAGATTTATGTGCACCCCAAATTCGTTTAATGAATGAATCAAAGCAGCAACAAAAACAACAACAACAACAACAACAACAGCAACAGCAGCAATAAAATTAATGGATGGCCAACAGTAAGCGAACGCGACGGATGCTTTGACACCTGCGTGTGTTGTGACAATGATCGCCTGTCTCGCACGCCCACTGTCTCCATAGAACACACAATTGTCCAAGTTGCCTCTACTTATCGCCTCTCTCTACCTCTCCCGCTCTCTCTCTCTCTCTCTCTCTCTCTCTGTGTATGTGTGAGTGTGTAGATTCCCTCTTTACCCGCTGAGCAACGCTTTCGATAGCCAAACTCAATTAGTCGTCGAGCCAATGACAAACAAAACAATTATAACCAGGGCTGCAGTAACATATACAACATATACTAGCAATTCTCATTAATTTTTATACATTTATTTTTTTTTCATTAAACTTTCTCCAAAGCTATCAGAAAATTTCGTATACAAATTATATAATATTTTGTAAGTTTCCGAGATATTTAAAATAAAATAAATAAAATAAATAAAATAAATAAAATAAATAAAATAAATAAAATAAATAAAATAAATAAAATAAATAAAATAAATAAAATAAATAAAATAAATAAAATAAATAAAATAAATAAATAAAATAAATAAAATAAATAAAATATATAAAATATATAAAATATATAAAATATATAAAATATATAAAATATATAAAATATATAAAATATATAAAATATATAAAATATATAAAATATATAAAATATATAAAATATATAAAATATATAAAATATATAAAATATATAAAATATATAAAATATATAAAATATATAAAATATATAAAATATATAAAATATATAAAATATATAAAATATATAAAATATATAAAATATATAAAATATATAAAATATATAAAATATATAAAATGTATAAAATATATAAAATATATAAAATATATAAAATATATAAAATATATAAAATATATAAAATATATAAAATAAATAAAATAAATAAAATAAATAAAATAAATAAAATAAATAAAATAAATAAAATAAATAAAATAAATAAAATAAATAAAATAAAATAAATAAGCTTTCAATTTATTCGAAATATAGTAAAGCTTTCGAAGCACATTAAAGCTTCTGTTAAAGACTAGAAACAAGCAATAGCTCATTCAAAGTATATAAAAGCTTGTTGAAGCTTTTTGAAATAATAAAATCTACAAACTCGTAAAATAAAGCAAACAATTAAAGCACATTAAAGCTTTTAAAGCACATATATGTTTTCAAAGCATGTTAAAACTGGTTTTCTAACATTCAAGAAAACAAAGAAAGCTTTTAAGCTACATATAAAAGCATTTGAAGCGCATTAAAGCTTGAAAAACTAGCTCAAGCGACATAAAAGTTTCAACAAAAAAAATCAATCTATATCCAAAAATCAAAGTTTGCCTTTTAATTTGATTTTTTGTTGAGGAATGAATAAAGAGTTGCATTAGTGCAGCCCTGGCAAATATTGTATATACAGACATATTAAGCAAAGGGGAAAGTGTGGGGCGGCACATGACAATTTGGTAGCCAGAGGCAGTGGCTATCGTAGCATTTGCAGTTTGCAGTTGCTGTTGTAGTTGCTATTGCAGTTGTTGTTGTTGTTGTAGTTGTTGCTGTTGTTGGTTGTCGTTTGTCGGTTGTCCGGTTTCGTAGGCTTATCTCGTTTACGTTACGTTTCGTTGCGATTCAATTCGATTTCGTTTCATGTTCGTGTTCGTGCCAAGTGGATTTTTGTAAAACACCTTATAAGCGCAGCCAAGTGCCCGTCAGTCTGGCATGTACCGATTGACTCAACCGTTCCATTCAGCTATATAGATAGACAGTGGGACAGACAGACAGACAGACGGATGGATAGAAGCAGACAGGCAGCCATTGAGACAGTCAACGGATCAGCAGATCAGCAGATCAACATAGTACAGTGATCAGCACAGCTCAATCGTCATACATAGACACACATACACACATAAAACACACACACACACATATGCACATACAACTTTGTTAACGTGGTCGTTTGTTGCTGTTTTTTTTTTTGCTATTTTGTTGTGCAATTTACGTTTTGATTGTCAATGGGTCGCGGCTCCACTCCACTCCACTCGGTCAACGTCAGTCAGGTGTCGGTCGGCCAATAGTAACGATATACTTATTCATATAACTGTCATTGCTACTGACATATAGTACTACGCGATATATACTCTATAAATTTCTATGATTTATTATAATTAATATTTCTCTTGCTCTTCTTCTTATCACACTTCTGTTAAATGCAAATTGAAAAATGTTTATAAATTTTTTTCGTATAGAAATAATTGAAAATAAGAAAATTATTTTAAGCTAATGCAAATGTTTGCATATTATAGAGTATCTTATAGTCGCATATATAAATTTTAGCATTAATTTTTCTCTCATGCTGTTATTGTTATTATTGCTATTATTATTATTATTATTATTGTTAATGTTATTGTTCTGCTTATTTAAGCACTATTCTAATAATCAGGTTTTTGATTTTGCTTTCGGATTATCTTACAACGTGCCAAACATTTGCTTATAGCAAACGCTTTGTTGTCTGATTGTTCAAGACAATAGGAATAATAAATCTAAGTAGATTTTTATTTGTGCCACCACAGGGGGCGTCAGAATGGGTTGGGGGCGTATGAGGGGGATTTACTGTGGTTAGCTTCCACTTAAGCGAACATCTGCCATATGTTTATACGTGAGACTTTTCGTGAAATTATTTCAAGTAGCTTGTGAATTTTGACAAAAATTATTGATAATATTCATACAGTTTTTCAATTTCTTGCAGCATTTTCCTAGTGGCTTCTATTAAGATACAGTACAGACTTGATGAGGTTTTTCAGACAAATTGAAGCGTAATGAAACTGCACTACACTCCGGTACACTCGAATAGAGCCACCTTTGTCTTAATGTTCACAAACAATACAGATTCTTCTAGTATTCTTTCAGTAGATACTATAAAGGTACAGCAGCGGTAGTTAGGTAAAAATTACTTCAAATTACTTGCTGAAGATTCTTCTGATTTTTTACTATATATATATATATATATATATATATATATATACCACAAAGATACTTTAGGATATACACTAATAGATCAATCATTAGCTCAAGATTAGGAATCACTACAGAAGATACTTCTGGAGTATACTAAAAGGATACTTAAGGGTTATAGGATACCCGAATACTACATACTAATAGATCCAAAACTAATGCAATATTTTGTTGAAAACTAGATATATAAAAAATACTACAGACACTTAATAAGTGTTAAAATTCTGAGTATTACAAATTAAACAGGATAAACTCCACTACAATCCGTCCACTACATTCGAAGAGATTCAAAATTAACACTATATATATATTTTTTTTTTTTTTTTTGACGCACAGCTTTGGAATGTTTCATGATACAGCAAAAATTGGTTGTCATCCACGTGTCGGTTCCATTGTACACATAATGACGCCAACATTTGGTGCTGATACACTGCAAGTTTGCTGGTCAAACTGCAGTCGGAAATATATCACACATTTTCTGGAGTAAGTGAAACTATTTATCGATTATTATCAATCGATTGATTGATTCCTTAATATGCTAAACAATTTCTAATTGTAAATAAATAGCCAGGGATTGGGTGAATGTTTAGATGATTCACCGACACCATTAGATGAATATAATTATCCGGAAGCATTACCGGGTGAACGTTATAATGTGAAGCGGCAGTGCCGCATGCAATTTAATCTAACAACGGATAGCGATGTGGGCGCCTGTTCGTCACCACATGAATTTTGTTCGACATTGTGGTGTCGTGTCAATGGCGAATGTGTGACCAATATGCGTCCCACAGCGCCAGGCACAGCGTGTGGCAAGAATAAATGGTGTCAAAATGGTAAATGTGTGCGAATGGAGGAACTAACGCCCATACATGGCGGCTGGGGCAATTGGAGTGAATGGAGCGATTGCTCGCGTACCTGTGGTGGCGGTGTCTCTATACAGCAGCGTGAATGCGATTCACCATTGCCAGCAAATGGCGGTGTCTTTTGCATTGGTGAACGTAAACGTTACAAAATATGCCGCAAGAAGCCGTGTCCGGTGCATGAGGCAAGCTTTCGTGCACAGCAATGTGCACGCTATGATAATGTTAGCTATCAGGGTGCCACATACAAATGGTTGCCATTCTTCGATAAGAGTAAGTATTCATTTTTATATATTCCACTGTAGTTACATTAACTCTATCTATATCTTTCTCTCTCTCTCTCTCTCTATATATATATATCTTGATCTTCCTGTAGATAATCCTTGCCGTTTATTCTGTAGCGATGTTGATGATACTATCATTGCCAATTGGGGTGAAACTGTACTCGATGGCACACCATGTACACTGGGCACCAATAATATGTGCATTGATGGCATCTGTAAGGTAAGTTCGATGATCATATAGAATTATATATACATATGTACATACATATATAATCAATTTATGGCAAGATCAATTAAACAAGCATTTCATTCAGAAAGTTGGTTGCGATTGGATCGTTGACTCGGACATGCAGGACGATCGTTGCGGTATCTGTGGCGGTACTGGTGATCAATGCAAGCCCATAAAAGAGATCTATAGTGAAGCATTTAATGTTAGTGATGGTGTCTATGTTGAAATAGTTAGTATACCATCACGTGCACGACATATATTGATCAAGGAATTAAATAATTCACCGCATTTCCTTGCCATTGGCCAAGAGCAGCAACATGAGCAATTCTATTTGAATGGCGATAGTTTAATCTCAATGCCGGGTGAATTTGAAATTGCCGGTGCAGAGAGTCTATACGATCGCCTTGACGAGCAGGAGACCATCAAAATACCTCAGCCCATACAGCATTCAATAACAATTTACGTAAGTTTATCTATTCTCTATTCTCTCTTTATTTTTTCCTTCTGATATGAATGATATCTATATACTGATCTACAGGCGATCGTACGTGGCAATGAAAGTAATTCTGGCATCTACTATGAATTTACGCTGCCAGCGCTTAATGTCAGCGCTGGTAAACAATATCAGTGGCGTCTCAGCAATTGGACTGCATGCTCTGTCAGTTGCGGTGGCGGTGTCCAGCATCGTGAACCAATTTGTCATGAGAATGGCAAGCGTAAGTTCTCCAAACTTAATGATTTCATTATTCCCAATTCTTATTTCTCAATTATCATTTGCAGCGTTAAGCGATAAGTTGCCCTGCTGGACGCATGCTAAAAACAAGCGACCGTTGCGACAGACACGCGCCTGCGGTGAACGACAGTGTCCGGCACATTGGTGGCCCGGTCCTTGGCAATTCTGTCCGGTAACTTGTCGTCAGCCGGGCGCAATGATGCCACAGCGACGTCGTTCTGTTGTTTGTCTTGATCATCATGATGTTGTTGTTGTCGATGCGCTCTGCAATCTTCCATCCAAACCCGCCGAAACGGAACCATGCGAAGCAACATTACCCGAGTGCAGGATCAAGCTGTAAGCTTGTCAAAATGTTCCAGGGAATGGAATTGGTGGAATCATAACTGCAACAACTAGAGACGAAGTCGGAATCGTAATTAGAACCGAAATCGGAACTGAAACTGATTATGAAAAACGGTTATGGAAATGGAAACTATTTATTGATACTAATAAATTTAAAATTTAATTTTAAGTAAAACTGCAAAATACAACTTGAAATACAGAACAGATTTATTTATTTAACATAACCTCAAAATTGTGCTACGAATTGCAGAAAAAAAAACACAAGTCTTCTAATCTGCTAATTAAAGTCGAGCAAAACCGATTTAATCAATTTCTCTTGTTTCTCCCAGAACATTTCCAATCCTCATGCTTTTCCCTGAAAATTTCAAAAATTTCTATAATTTAGACTTTTAGACTTTTTTTTTATAGAATTAAATTCTTTCTGAATATATTTAATAATTGATTGCATATCGTACCCCATTGCATTTAATCTGTATTTCTTAAGATCATAATATTAATAACAATAATGCTCGACTAGGAGATTCCCTGCACCAAGGTCTAAGGTACGCCCAAGAAAATCTTTAGGATATAAAATCAAAAAAAAAAAAAATATATATATATATAATATAATAAATTAAATACTATAAGATTTTATTTTACGAATAAAAAATATGTTAAATAAAAATATCATTTCGTATCTGTAACAGTTTTTATTGTCACTTTTATATAAAAATTGTAGCGAATGCTACAACCAGGGGAAAAAAATGTGGCGCCATCTTTTGTTCAATCAGTTTTATTTTTGCGAATGCATAAACGGAATTTGTCACATGATTGACTTGACTTTAAACTTGAATAAAAAAAAGAAAAACATAACTAAAAACAAATATTGACTAGCGCAGCTTTAATCAACTACAGGATATCTTACAGTCGAGTGCATACGATTGTCGTGTTCAATATTAAATAATTTAAAATTATATAACAAAAAAAAAAAAAATTTAATTTTTATAGTCATGCAAAGATATATTAATTTTAGCCAGAAATTGATAACAAACAGAAATGGAAGCATAGCACATTTCAAAAAATGAATACATATTCTTGACCAGCAACGTTAGCAGAGTTCAAATGTATTTTTCTATGCATAGATACTTTTTACCGCCCTTAACTGTATATATGTAAGTTGGAACGGACCACTATATCCTATAGCTGTTATAGGAACATTCGATGATATTCATAATTTTGATTTAGTTTCACTTGAGTTTGATTTATATAGGGCCACTATATCATATAGCTGCCATAGGATATGGGAAATCGAGTTTTTGTTGTAGCTAAAATTTACATGATTTATATTGAGTAAAATTTGCAAGAGTATAAAATCTTCGTCATGCCGAAGCTAAATTTTGTTTATCTATTTTCTATGATATATTTTTCGTATAATCTAAGACCGTATCTTGTATGTATTATATTTAATTTGGGAAATGCCAATAATAATATTAACTACGATAATGAGTAATGAATGTGTAGCGCTAGAAGTGATATCGAAACTTTAGAAACGCGTATTGTCCGGCATTTTGCGGAAATAGGCAATTTTATCCTTTGGCACACGGTATCCATGCATCCAGCGACTTCCCTTGCGCAAGGAACCATCGATGCCATCCTTCCAAACGCCTTGAGGTAAATAAACTAAAAGAAGAAATATTAGAATTTCTGGGAAAATTTTTGATGTAATATGAGAGAGAGCATTACCTTCACGTTCTTCGCGACCTGCTTCCAAAATGGGCGCCACAATGAGTTCCTCGCCAACAGAAAACTCATCACTGACAATGAGACATGCCGGATCGTGTGGATCAAGCATCCATAGTGGACGTACCAATGGTAATCCTTCGTTCATCGACGGACTCAAATATTTCTTTAACAAAACAATGACAGTTTGTCGCACTTCTTTTAGTTCCTGAGCGACACGTGAGACAAGATCACTGTGATATTCATCCGGTAAATGACTAAATTGCATGGCTGGCAAAAATGTTGCCAATTGTAGCCAACGTATAAAGAGTTCAGGATCTGGCAACGGCGGTTGTCCCAACGAATAAAATGAAACCATTTTCGTAATCGGACGTTGTAGCAAGTAATCACCACCAATGGCACCAGGCAGCACAAATGGATAACCAATGACACCATAGTTAAGCACAGCTGCCAATGTTTCCCTTAGTCCTTCCCATGTTGCATTTGCTGGCGGTGTCCTTAGAAATGTTGGGGGTTTGGGTACAACACTTGCCGTGGATACAGCCATAAGGCCAACACTTTCCAAACTGTTTGTCAACATACGTGCATACATATCGGGATTATCCAATGGTTGACGACATTGATAATAATGCGGTAGATTATATCCAGTACCAAGATCTAAATAGAAACTTTTCACCCCATATTCATCTTTAAGTCGCTGTAATTTCTCTATTAACCATGGTACTGAGGCATTATTTGTTATATCCAAGACACCGGCACTGGAACTACTCTTATAGCGTGTCAATGCCGGAATACTACGTTCCGAGTGACGTTCGTAGATAAGCAATTTACGTGCTACAGCATCCTTAAAGTTCGGACTATCCGTACTAATGAACGGTTGTATGGTGAAAACAACCTTAAAGCCACGTCTATGCAATACATCGATAGTATCACGTAATGTTGGAAAACGTGAACGATCCACTGTGAAATCACCAATATTCTCTTGCCAAAATTCATTGATTATAATATGTCCCAATCCCATGGCAATTGCATTCTCTGAATAATCACAAATCATAGATTCATTAAGTGAATCACGATTATCTAGATTTGGTATTTGCCATACAGGTTCCTCTAACAATGAATGCAATTCTCCAATATCCTGTTCCGTTAGACCATCCCATAGACTTTGCTGTGTCATTAACATATGAAGGCTACGCATATCTTCCGTTATACAAATTTTATAATCCAATTGTGGCAACGGTGTCAAACGATTGACAAATGTGAAATCATCATTTGCGGCACGTAAACAAAATTGATTCTCTGTACGATTGATGCCCAATTGCAGGGGTGTTCGTTCATTTATCTGCATTGCAACGCCAATGGAATTGATAAAGTAACGTTTAACGGCATTACCAAACTGATGAACTTTAATATCACCACTGGCATAGGGCATAAAATCAAAATTAGCATAGCTCAATGACCATTCTTGACCCTTAGTAATGCCACCGCCAAACCATAAGCCATTGTCACGCTTTAGCTCATAGCAATCGGTAGGCAACATGCCAGGAGTTAATGCTTGCCACTGCAACGTGTAGCAACGAAATACTTGTTTATCCTCGAAATTCATATGTAAACGTGCTATGCCATTCCATTCAATACAAACGCTACCATCGTTACGTCGATGATCCTCAAGGCAATGAAATGGTGCCGAATCACTGCCCAATGTTACACCCAAATGTCCATTGATCACTTCCTTATCCTCATGGCTCAATATACGAAAGATGCGATCCTTGGAATTGAATTTAATCTTTTGGAAGTAACTTTTCTTGAGCATCTGCTGATGGTATGCAATATATGCATAGCCAATCTAAATAGATATGTAAAATTTGTATAAATAAATTGTTATATATCTTATGTTATCGCAGATAACTTACCAGAAATATTATCATAAAGAACATGATAATCACAAATATTTTTATCTTATAATCCTTCGTTTCGCGCTTCTTTTTGCGTATCAACTGTGGAAATGACTGTGAAATCAGACATCGATTAATTCTCTCTCTCTCTCTTTTAGTCTATTTCTTGGTATATATTTATATCTTTATTTTTGTTACTCACTTGCATCTTTTCGCGCAATAAACTAGCCAAAGAGTTGACACTAGTGATAGATGCCTGATTACTGGCCACACTGTGCGTATCAAAGTCGCTAGCCAACATCTCTTTGCTGTTCAGTCGTAGGGCGGGTAGCGGAGCAATTGAGGCACGCCTTCGGCTACGAAACCGATCTCTATAATAAAAAAAAAAATTATGATAAGTATCAATAAATACATGTGTAAAAAATAAAGTTTAAGATATAGTCAATAGCAATCCTGGATTTAAGATATTTTAGAGAAATTTCATTACTTCTCCTTCCGGGTGAGTGTTTAGGGTGAACTGGGTCTAAGATACTTTGGAGAAATTTCATTAGTTTTTCTTCCCGGGCGACTGTTTAGGGTGAACTGGGTCTAAGATACTTTGGAGAAATTTCATTAGTTCTCCTTCCGGGTGAGTGTTTAGGGTGAACTGGGTCTAAGATACTTTGGCGAAATTTCATGAGTTCTCTTCCCGGGCAACTGTTTAGGGTGCCCTGGGGTACCCTTAGGTACTTTGAAGAAATTTCTTAAGTAAGCTCTTCCCCATTCGGGTGACTGTTTAGGGTGCCCATTTAAATAAACTCAATTGCCTCTCTTTCCCCAAGATATGCTCATATTTCAGATTAAAAATGTTCATAGACTTTATACAATAATGCTGACATACTTTAATATAACAATCTTTATACATAAGGGACTTTGAATTGTTACGTCTATGTATCTATAATAGCACAAATATAAGTATCATATACAAGACATTATGGCCTTATCATATAATAAATAATTGTTAGACTTGTTATTAACTTGCGATCTTAAGCTGTCAAAGAAAATATTTCGATATAGATATGAAGACAATATCATAAATTTCAACTTGCTCATCGAAATCAACTTATATTTATACTAGTTGGGGGCTATCGTCATCGTCTCTTTAACTATCTAAAATGACAATATTCGCGCACTGCTGCCTTTTACGATTGAGTTATCAATAAGTTTTATTGACAACTGAATCGCATTGGCAACAAAAGTTACAGATCAAATGATTGAATATGTATTTATTTTTTTTCATTTAGTTAGTTGCAGGCACAAATCGTGAAGAGGAAACCAATGAAAATGGGTAAAAATATCTATGTGTGTGTGTGTGTGCTAGAGGCGCCAAATTGAGCTTCATACGCAGATTCAATTTATTTCAAATTTTCTTTGCTGCTGCCCCTTTTTGCCCCATATTGCTCTCAAATCTGTTGCAAGTACTGTGCGTAAAGAGTATATGTATTAGCGACTGTATTTGTTTTTTTTTTTTCTTACTGGACTAGGCGCCATTCTGCCCACCCGACTGGCAAAACATATTAGATCCGGGGCTGGTTGGTTAGTTGTAACTATTCTGTTTAACTCGTGATATATATATATATATATATATATATATGTACAAATGCATGTGCTAGTGCTACATAGTTGTTGACATACACATACACATATTTATTAAGTTTGCAATTCTAATTCATTAAATTCATTTTCATAAATTTCATAATCTTAGCCAATAGATTAGCAAATATATAGATTGTAGATTTGATTGATTAACGCAGTTAAGACCACTATAAAATTTTTAAAGTTATTCTCAATATTGTATGAATAAAAATACGTATGTTTATTTAAGCTAAACAAAATTTAAAAATTATTTCTTTTAATCTATAATAATAATAGCGCTTGGCGTGTGATCAAAGTATTTTTATGTTCCAAGAATTTGTATGATTAAATTTGATTAAGATTTATACAATAAGACAAAGACTAATCTGATTTCCTCTATTTGATAGTTGATCTTATCAAACTTATTTATCAGCAGGCTAAACAAATAAATAAGCTTGCTTTGATTGGCTATGTGAACTATAAGAACTATATATATATATATATATATATATATATAGTTGCATAGGTAAAATCATCAGAGAAAATCAGAGCTTACATTAACTATAGATACATACGTGATGATTAAATCATAACTAAGAGTTTCTTCTAACTATTGAAATGATATATTGTATTTATAAAGAAAGAAAGATCAAACTTTTAAGTTTCCTACAGCTATAAATGATAAAAACTCTGATTATCACATAACCAAAGGAATCATGTCAACATAAATAGAAATTCCAAGTTTCCTATAACTATAAAAACTATATATAGTCCATATAAAAAAGATATAATATAGATAAATAGATAGAAACTCAGAGTATCCTATAAAATATCATAAATATGATGACGTTCATTTTTAAATTGCCATAATATAAAGTTCCCTTTAGACTTTGCATCAAATTGTTGCGCCTTAAAAAAAAAAAAAAAAAAAAACTCAACATACAAATTTCTTATCTCTTTCCAGTGACTATATGCATAAACTGAACAATGAGGGACAAAAATTAAGCACAGTTAATGAAACGAAATAAATATTTTCGTAATTGATAAAGATAAAAAAAAAAAACAAAAATCAGCAAAAATAAATAAAAAAAAAATTAAGCAGAAAAACCTTCAGTCAGGTTGAGGCATGTTAATGCATAAATAACCATATTATGCATATAAATATAAATATAAATATAAATATTTATTTATTTTTTTATTTTTTTTTTTATGGGTTTTTTGGTTCAGTCAGAATCTCAATGTAACGAATTTTGCGATAATGCCGACGACGTTTTTGGGTCATTAAGAATAATAATTGTATAATCATAATAATAAAAAAATTGAAATTAACACAAGATACAATGAAAATTATAAGAATTTTTACTAATTCTATTATTACACATAAGATCTTGTATTTACCTGCAATTATATATATATATATATGTATATGTATTTATATATAGATTATATGTAGATCTTGTAGCTGGGGGGATGCACATACACAGAAGACGCGTTGAATGTTATCACGCCTAATCACAACTATCTACTGAGCAGCAGCTACATTTCAGATATAAAAATAATTTCAGAAAAATCTCAGTTATACAGACAGTAGAAAATGTAAAAAAAAACGCGCCTCACATATCTATTGAGTGATAATGTACATATGTATCTGCTATGTATGTGTGTAGATATGTACATACATACATCATTGCAATCAGAAATGTTTTGATGAACAACAATAACAACAACAACAACAACAATAACACAAAAGTCAACGCAACGCAATCTCAGAGATTTGTGTCTCAATCGCAGTCTCTTAGCCTCAGCCTCAGCCTCTGCCTCTGGCTCAACCTCAGCCTCAGTGTCTCTCTGATTTACTTATCAACAACAACATTAACAACAACAACAACAACGACAACAACATCAACAATAACTGCTTTAATTCGCTTAAACTGCAAAATTACTCAAACGCGCGCGCGACACACACACACACACAAACACATATGTACAGCAAGTTTACATAGTTATTTGTGACGACAACTTTGACTACTTACTTGCACGTGTGTGTGTATGTGTGGGTGTGTGTATGTGTGTATGCATTTACTCAAAAGCTTTAAGAAAGCTTTCGTAACGCAAGTTTTGACACTTTCATATTACACTTTGCCTTTGCATTCTCTGCACGGTTTCAAGCCGCAGGCGCAACGACATCTGCAACTACAGACGCGTCCAGAATAATAATAACACTGACTGCATTATCATAGAATATGCGCACTACTTTCTGACATTTAAGATATTAAATTTATTATTTATCATACTACAAATTGAAGCACTTAATGCAGGGTATGTTAACTTTAAGCATACAAAAAAAAAAAAAAACATAAATAAATTAAAAAAATAAAAACAGAATGTTTAAACATTAATTGTTTATATAGTTGTTATAATCCGTTATCAAACTTTGCAGCTATCGATGCTTACATTTTCAAATCGTTCAATATTTACGAACAAACTCTTTATTGTTTCGTTCAAGCAATAAAATAAACTAACTGTAAATGCAAATAAATGTTAAGTACAAAACAACGAAGGCAAAAAAAAAAAAAAAAAAACAACAACAACAGAAGATATGAAAACGCTTTGTTGACAAAATTGTTGGGAAAGGCACGTTCATATAAAGTCATTCCTGTTCCCCCTTGCAATGAGTCTATATATTATAGCAAATAATTTGTAATATTAAGACGAAAACTTGACAGATTCATTATAATATAGTATATATATATTCTTGATCAAACAGCATTAACGGTCAACTTGTGTTGCAGTCCACACAAGTTTTAAATTTAGAAGTTAACCTCATAAAATTCGACAAAAGGCTATCGACTTTACCATTAAGCCAGAACGAGCCGGATCGGAACACTTTAATATATGTATATGTAGCTATCATAGGAAATTTGATTCTTTGTTTGTTTAGTTATCGGAATGATACTTATAGCATATGAGCTTAATGAGGCTACATATAGAAACCATAAAAAAAGATCACTCAATATTCAAATTTTTGCATGGAAAGGGTATGAAATCATCGGCTTGACGAAGATCATTTTACCTTCTTCTTCTCTTTTTATTTCTTTCCTTTCCTGTCTTTATTTCCCCCTCCCCCTCTCTAGTCGTATTTAGTTACTACAAAAAAAAAAAAAAAAAAACTTTCTGCTTTTTACTTGAAGTGTCGAACACTCACACATACAAGCGAATATACCACATGTATATATGTATATAGCATACATGCATAGATGTAATTAAAGCAAAAAAAAAAAAATAAATAAATTTTGAAAAGCTACGTCTTAAAAGTTAATTAAATTAATTGCATGTGTTGAACTTTGGCGTGAAGAGAAAGAAAAAAATAAAAACAATGATCAGAGTCTGGTATAGCCAGAGGCATAGCAAGCAAGCACAGCCAATGAATCAGACTATACAGACTACAGACTATAGACTACTTGCTATAACTAGTACTATATATAGTATATACATATTTACATACATTCCGATGTAGATGTACAACGATATATCAATAAATACTGATATAATTACAAAGAAAAACAAATTGCACTGGGAAAAAGCCATACAATAACAATGACTACAGGGTATACTCGACGTGTTGACATGTCATGTGTTTTGAGTATGTGAAGTGACTTGCTATAAACATAACGAAAAGGACTTTAAATCAAAGTATATTTTCCATAGAGTATATAGCAAATTATAGAATATATTCGGCCTGTTGTTGGAGTATAGTTGACGCATTGAAGTCATACGACTTGGTGTTACACTTGCAGGGAAAACATCCAAAAGTTATAAAGTGAAATTGACAAATATTTTATAGAAAAATGACAAGGCATATACTGATAATTACAGGGTATAGACGACATATAGAAATGTATTGAAGTTATATAATTTGTTATTACACTTACAGGGAGAACATTCCAAAGTTTGACATATATTATAGAGGAAAATTACAGCGTATATACTGACAGTTACAGGGTATAGCCGACACATATGTTAGAAGTTATACAAATTTTTTGTTACATTTATAGGTAGGACATCCTAAACTTGTGCATATACATTTTGGCGTTGTGTGCATTGATTGGATTATAAAACACCAACGGAGACAATCTCCTTTCCCCCCCTCCGTCACAGATTCTTTCCCCCCCTAACATCCCATTAACTTAGTACTTGATATAAATACTCGCACTTATGTTTTCGTGACCAATTAACATTGGGATGTCAAGTGTTATTGAACATGAAAAAAAAATATATATGTATATATAAAATAAACAGATAACTGTAGCTCAAAATATAGAAGCAGATGATGAAGAAGAGAAGGTCATATAATAAAAATAAAATTCCAAAAATAATTATTTGATAATAATTATAAATTATAATAATTACCTATAGACAGGTTTCTTGGCATTGCCAAATTCATCAGTGCTATCATCATCCTCATCCTTATTATTATTTGCATTAGAATTAGCTGTATCCGGCGTAGTGGAAACTATTGTAATTGTTGTAGGCGTTCCCATATACGAAGTCGATGCAGAGGCTGAAGCGAAGGCGGAGGCAGAGGTAGAGGCAACGTCGGCACTCTGTAAATAAATAAGATCTGATTATAGACGATATACAAAGTCTTATAGACTCACACACACACATGTCTGTATATATATATGTATATATTTTCGATGACTATCAGCTGACACTTCCTGGCTTTGTTTGCGGTAATCAGTTGCATTGTATGAGTTTGAACCAGTTTTGGCCAGCTTCAAGTCAATATTTGAGATCAACAAATCAAATAAAATCAGAACAGTTTCATATATATTGATAATCGCGATTTGTCGATACATATTTAGTACCTGCCTTAACCGCAGTTAATTGTTGTCTTTCATCCAGATCATCCTGATCATCATCATCATCAGCATCATCAAGATCCTGTGACAATTTAAAGCGTTCGTTTTGACTATGTAAACTCATTACCAGAAATTTGGGATAGCTTTTATAATAATCGACAATCCCGATCGACTGTCCAGAGATCTCTGCGAATCCAGAACGCAATTCGTCTGCTGCCTTTGCCGGCTGCTTGATAATTGCTTGAATATTGTATTAGAAATGACGGCTTTGCTTGAATTTACGATCTCTACGATGTGTTTCTCTCACACTCTATAACTGTGTATATGTATATATATATATATGTATATGTATGCGTGTCTGTGTGTTTGTTTAATCACTCGATGCCGAGCTTTGTTGCGCACTATACATTGACAGTGTACATTAAGACTTCTTTATGGTGAACGCGCAGTATAAAACACGCAAAATCCTTCAAGTATATATAAAATATCCTTTAAATAATTGATCACTTTATCACTTCACATAATAGTTTAACAGGCAGAGTAGCATGTTTTAACGAGACTTTACTGTATCTTGTTCCTGAGTGATTAATTACAATGCTTTGGCTTTACATTTCTCACAATTACATTGAGATTTTTACCGTACATCACGCTAATCTTCCAACTAGCGCAGGCGGCAAATTCAGAGCAAATCTTTCGGAAGTTAAAATTGTTATTCATATACACTTATAAGTAGGAAGTCTACATTCCTCAGCCTTAAGTCTTTGCAGCCAATGCTTTCAATTTCAATATCAATTCAATTTGTCTTTATAAATCTCAGCGCATCTCAGTTACAGTGCGCTCATTAATTTTTGCGTCTTATCGATATTTTTGAGCTTGTTAAATCTTATTGCACTTGCCGATGTTATTATTAGGCTCTTCATTAGCTTTGCTCTTAAATCGTTCGGCATTGTTGTCAATCTATCAATTTCATCAATAACGTCAATCTTAGTCAGTTTCATCATCATTCATCTCGTCAGACGCATCACTCTCATCAAATTCGTCAATGTGTCTCATTAAACTGTTTAACTTTTGTCAATATTTCACTCTCAGCGTCTCTTACTCTTCAACAGTTTTCATTTTGTAGTCGAGTGCTATATATATTTATCGCCTTGCTATAAGCCGCTATATATATACATATGTACTATACCCTGGTGTTAAAGACCTCATCGGGTTAATCTGAAAATTCAGTCTGCTATTTTTAACACAAAAATATACTTAAAAAAAAAATAAAATAAAAAAAAAACAATAACAAGAAAATAAATAACAAAATTTAAAACCAGTTTTTATTAAAACCTTTGTTCAATAAATGATACAAGTATTAATTTTTTTTTTTTTTTTTTTTTAAGGCACACGAATTAAATTGTTGCAATCGTATGAATAATTATGCATATTGCCCTTGCCAGCTGTATAACAAATGATTTTATTGGCCTTATTTAAAATCGATAAAGAATATAAAAAAAAAATATAAGATACTGCAGCTAATTAAAGGATATCTTTAAAGTCTTTAACAATTTTAGTTTTTCTATTTATTATTTTATTATTTTTTTTTTACCGTCTATTTGCAATTCATATTAATTACATTGCGAGTGTAAACACAGGTGAAAAATAACAAATAATAATAACACTATGCAACATAATTCAGATTACAAATATAAAATCAATTTCTTTTACAGATTATTTTTATTTTGACTAGAAGTTTGCAATGTACACAAAAATAGGTTGTACAGCCTACAATATATATATATATTCTTGTTCAACAATAATTGATAAGTCGTTTGGTAAATCGGATCATATAGCTGCCATAGAAACAATTGTATAAAAATTGAGTTTTTATATGAAAAGATTTTCTGTAAGTCTGCAAGGGTGTGTAAAAAAAAAAAAAAAACAATTTGGGTTTTAAAAATTTTAAATTAAGGAATTAAATATCTCATAATATAAATAAAAGAATTATTTGCATTTCCGTTACCAAAATGCAGATCATGCCAGACATGACAAAATCCAACTGATTTTTCACTATGAAATACCAGGCGAACAGAAGCTAGCAGCAAGCAGCAGCACATGTTCAATTATTAAAGTAAAGCATAGTTTTGGGATATAATCGCTGTTAATATGCTGTTAATATACTGTTATTTTACATAGCGCTGTTAATGTATATTAAATTATATTTTTCGCCTGGTTTTTCATGCAGAAAATTCATTGATTTTGGGTTTGACATGATGTGACATAATTTTTGTCAGTTTAGTGGTAACGGAAATTTAAATTTTCATTAATTCTTGAAAATCCATTGACTTTTATGTTTCGACTCTCTATATCTATAAGCTATTGGCCCGCCAAATTTTTTAAAATTTTTTTTTTGATATACAGTAGAATCCGGTTATAACGACTCTGCTTAAAGCGTCCGTCCGGTTACTGCGACTAAAACTTGTTGGCTTGATTGGTCCCCATGAAAAACTTATACATACAAACTACTTTCGGTTAGTGCGTCTTCCGGGTATAACGACGTAAAATCGTAGGTCCCTAGAAAGTCGCTATAAGCGGAATCTACTGTATTTGCTTAAATTTTTTTATGTAACTCGCCGTCTTCCCCCCCCCCCCTCCCTCCGTCATCCCTTTTAATTGTAATAATAATCTATTTGCAATTTATAGTACAAATAATTTGTAGCACAGTGTGAATATATATATATTTTGTTTCGCATTAGATTGAAAAAAAAAACATCTCGCGTTACTGGGATGTCGATAATATAATGAAATACTGATGTGAATGATAATGATGCCGATGATAAGTTCAAATTGGGATTTCATATTGTTCCCAATGTTCCATTTGCTCTGTTGCGTTGCTCTGCGTTATTCAATTCAAATAGTTGAACAAATCGTTAAAAACTTTACGTTAATGTTGTTGTTGTCGTTTTTGGGTTTTTTGCTTTTTTTTTTAGTTATTTTCTAACTAACTGAATGACAATTAGCAGCGGGTGGAAAGATAACACTTAATGAGCGTTTTATTATTATTTTTTTATTTTTATTTTCGTTTTTTTTTTTTTAATTTTTAAATTTGTTTTCTAATGATGCCAACGACTGTTGAACGTAACATTCTTTATACCCGGCACTCATACAATACACATAGTATATTGACTTTAGAACACTGGGAAATATGTGTGTAACGTTTATAAGGCGACGTGACCGATCGCATAATGAAAATACAATCATATTCAGGATACGATTGTACGGTTGTCCTTTTGTCTTTTTAAAATCCTGGATTTCGGAAACTATAATAACTAGAGACTTGAAATTTTTTGCCAAGTGTTTGTATTAGTTGCAGGCAGTTCCAGTATGTTTTGGATACACTCTCGACTGTAACTTGCTTACTTGTTTTTTTTTTTTTTTGACAGTTGAGAAACTTGTTTTCACATTTCAAAATTTAGTCATTAACACAAAGAACAGTCACTACAACAACAGCAAGAAGAACAATAAGATGAAGAAATACTCACACTTTCATTGTGACACTCCTCATGCAATGCGTCCTGTGCCTGCATTTGATGTCGTCTTCGCAATGCCTCCAAGTCCAATGAATTAATACCCGACGGCAAGGATATTGAATTGCGTCGTAAACCGGGACCAAAGTGTTCCCGTTCCAGTGTCGCTGGCGGTACTGTTGCATCTGATGATTCTGTTACTGCTGGTGCTGCTGCATCTGTTGTTTGGTTTTTTGTGCTTAAAGTTGTCGCGTTTTTTTTTAAATTTAATGATGAGATTTCCTGTTGATTTGGCAACTCATTGACGACACGCAGCAGCGGTAAATCGACATTACGTCGTTGCCCCAACGATGGTTTGCGTGCAAATTGTTTTGCCTGCGATTCTGAATTCAGAAGTTGTTTTACTTCCTCCTCTTCCTCCATCATCTTGTTATGATTATTATCGTCATCATCATCATCATCATCGTCAACTTCATCGGCATATGGTAACTCAAGTATTTGATCTTGTAGTCCGCTAAGCGCTTGCGCAGCTTGCAATGTTCTTGGCGGCGTCGTTTTTGGCATCATGCAAAGTTCAACGATTTAGTCGCAAAAATTTTAACACTAACTCTACACTAGACTAAAACACTAGATTATTGAACCTAAGATGGCACATGCGAACGCGTACGCGTCCAGGTTACGACTCGTAGTAATAATCCGAAAAACCCGAATACCAAATGCTCCTCAGAAATCGAACGTTGTCGTTGCCGTAGTCGTCGTCATCGACGTCGTTGTCGGCGTTGTCGGCGATGTCGGCGTTGTCGGCGTCGAGAGCGGCAACAATATTCTCAGCTGTATAAACGTTGACCGAGCAAGGGGCACGAACTGTAGTACACTGTGGTGCTCTGGGTGCTGAAAGTTGGTAGGGCAACAAATACGATGCAAATGTAGGCGCCAAGACTACTGACTACTGACTGCGGCTGCGACTATGCCAACAACTACGACTACGAATCTGAATCTGACTCTGACTCTGGCGAATGCGAATTCGAATGTGAATGCGGCAAGTAAATGTCTGTTGATCGTAATAATAAGTTATATATGCCATATTTACTCTCGTCGATTGTGTCTCAGTTTTATTTGCATTTAATCATAATCATCGTCATTATCATCATTATCATCATCATCATCATCATCGTTATCATCCCATCCGTTTGTTCTGATTATCATTTTCATTTCCATTATTATTATTATTCTTTTTTTTTGGTAGTGGTGTTACACATACGCCGCATTGTACGCACTGTTCGCTTTCAACTAGACCGCAAATTGAATTCGCGTTGCTTTGTTAGCCAAAATTAACAACGTGTTTTCTGCTGCTTTTTTTTATTGTTTATTGTTTATTGATACAGTTAATTAAATTCATTGTTTAGCCGCAAAACGGCTTAAGCTCTGATCGTGTTTCATTTGAACAGTTAATTAGCTGATATCCCTATAAATCTCTCACCTCTCTCTCTCTCTCTCACACACACACACAGACGTATGTCTCATCATCCTCTCATTTTAACTCTCTCAAACAGCTATACGCGTAACGTGCTCTCTCTGTCTCACCATCACTCTCATCTCACACCACTCTGTCTCTGTCTCACACACAGTCACTTTTATCATCCCTCTCACTCTATCACACACAGTCACTCTCATCTATTCTCTTACTTTCTCTCTCTCTCTCTCTCTGTCTGTATAACTTCCTCACACTCTTTCACTTTACGTCCTAAAAAATTTTAGACTGTTATCAGTAGCTATAAAACATGAAATCGCGTCGATTGATCAACAATTTTTTTTAATAAATGTCTAAATATATTTCGTATACTCTATCCAGATGAGCAAATACAATCAATATATATATATATATATATATAGTTAGTTATATTATAATTGATAGCATTATTTTTTTTCTAATTTAATCTAAAGAATATTCCCCATGTAGTGTATAAAAAATTCGACTAATTGTAATGCAAGAAATTCATGCATTTCATATTAAATAATAACGTGTATTTCTTTGTGTGTTGTGTTTGTCGATAAATCACCCCAACAACATGGTCAGAGAACAGAACAGAAGATCCCCTAACCCCGTGGTATAATCACATTCGGACTGATAAGTTTATCAACGTGCATAGCTTTTTATGGTCCAATTTGACGCTTTTCTATTATTTCTATAAGCCAAAGCCCCTGCCATATTATGTTAATAAATATTCTCAAGTGAAATACAACATTAACAACAACAACAACAACAACAACAACAACGGTAACGTTGATTTGATTGATTTGTATTGAAATCGTGAGATTGAACCTTTGCGCTTTAAATATTTTTATGACTCTAATTGAGCTGACAAACCAAATTTCTACTCCCAAAATTATAAAAATGGCCAAACAAATTCTTTGAAAATAACACTCCTTATTTCTATCTCTCTCTCTAGTGCTGTCGCTCTCCCTTTCCCCCTCTCTCTCTCTCGTTCTCGCTCTCGCTCTCTCAATCTCAATATTGCTTGACGTGTATGAATTGACTGTGAAATTTTTATGGTACGCAACTATATCTATGGGAAAATATTTTTTTCTGATTTATTGGCATATTAATTTAGCCGCGACAAGTGCTTAAATCATGTTATTGCTCGACTGCCGTTGAGAGTCCACTTGACAGACGGCATACTCTTCAAATCTTTTGGCTTATTGAACACTTTAAACGCTTTACGACTATTACCATTACTTTGTCTTCATTTAAGCATTGAGCAGACTGTCAATACATGCATATAAAAATTGCATCCTTAAGCTTTATTTTCCATAGTTTTCCTGAAATATGTTTACATACATACATATTATCATGTATATAGAAAAAGTTTTATGTAGTACCGGATATCTTAAATTTTCTAACCGTACCATAATTGTCCTTCTATCTTTAGAGTCTTGGACGAACAGTATGATTTTGGCGCCCTTAACATATGTTCGGGTTCCCAAAACATAACCCTGAAGAAAAGCAACACTAAAAAGTCCGTGATTCTTCCGTCCTGACGATCTTTGTGTGATCCTTGGATTTGGATAGTTGAACCTTTTTTTCCGCCGAATTTTTAAGGAAACACGTCAGCTATTAACAGGAAAACGTCAATATGCTACAGTGGATTACTTCCTTGTGAGAAAATTAGCTTGAATACCTAGAGGAAAGTAAAGTTATATCACAATGTAAGGCCAAGAAATAATTTTGCGAACGATAACACTTAGATTCGCCGAATAGTAAATAATTTCATAGATCGTCGATGAAAACTTTCGCTATGACATTCACAAATACTTTGAATCGAATCAATCAATTAATCAATCAAATAGATTAGCTTGATTGAAGATCTACATATCTAAGATCAAATTGCATATTATAAAACTTGATAACAAAATAATTTCGAATGAAAAATAAATGACATACATATTTTTTTTTTTTTTTGTTAAAAGGGGAAAAAATGCAAGTTTTTATTTTCAATAAATTGGTAAATTTTTTGTATTTTGTTGTTTTTTTTTTTTTTTTTTTTTTTGTCAGCGCATTTTACGCTTTCTGCTTGAATTTTTCAAGAATTTATTTTATTTTTCTTTTAATTATTTTTTTTTATTTTGATTTGCTTTTGTTGTTGTTGTTTTTTCATTTCATTTTATTTGTTATTATTATTACTTTACATTTGACTCGCGGACTGACGAAGACTTTTTCTTTTCTTCTGTCGCTCAATCAAAGCAATGAACTTTGACTGTACATCGTTCTATATATATATATATGTATATATATAACTGATATATATATATATATCTGTATATGATCTAATGAATGCTGTCGCAGCGCTTGAGTTTTTAAGTTTAAATTGTAAATTTATTTAAATTATGGAATTAGGCGCACATTTTCTTTTGGTTTTTGTTTTGTTTTTTGTTTTTTTTTATTTATTTTATTTTTTGCTCTTTATTTATTTTATTTATTTGATTTCATTTATTAAATAGGTAAGAAAACATTTGATATTCAATTTTAATTTGTTGCTTTTTTTCAATTTCTTTTTTTTTTAAGGAATGTTCTTTATATATAATATTTATATATATATATAATTTTTTTTATTATTATTTTTTATTAGCTTGTTTTGTTTTTCATAATTTTTTTTTTCTTTTTGCTTTTAATTTATCGTTTTAAGATTTAGTAATAAATACATGCATATGTTGTTGTTGTTTTTCTTTTGTTTGTTGTTGTTGCTTAAATATTAATTTAATTTGTTAACATTTTTTATTTCTTCTTCATTTAGTTTTGTTCAATATAGCTGATTTTTTTCTTTTCTTTTTCTTTGTTTGTTTGACAAATATACAAAAAAAAAAAAAAAAAAATTATTAATACTAATATAATTATTTATTTATGGAATTTACAAACATATAATTGAATATGCAAATAAAAATAATGATTATAATAATTATAATTATCATTAAAAAAAAAAAAAAGAACGTAAAACGTTGCTAAAGTAAATGGCCAAATAGCGAAGGGAATTTTATTTCTTGCCCCTCTTTCACACCGGATGCC
>JBAMBR010004602.1:0-15234 GCA_037044475.1 Zaprionus obscuricornis | reverse complement strand
ATGTATATATTCATTTGCTTGTTATTTTCATTTTCTTGTGTGTGCTGCAAGAAATTGGTAGTGGAACTCTGACTATATAATGAAATTGCTTTATGCATATTTGAAGAGTCCTTTGCCTGCCTTGTCTTTGTGAAAATGCCTAATATATACATACATATATACTATATATGAATATTATTATATTATGTATATTATCTGCATAGTGCAAAAAAATATACAAGTCTCTCTGGCACCTTTAAAAAATACAAATTGTAATTGAAATTCAATAAGAAACTTTCGTATACAGATTGGCTGCAATCCCCCAGCGGGGATTGTCATATTATGGAAATTTTCGATTTGGCAACAAACAATCATTTACATATGTATGCAGAGGATGACAAATGATGTCTATACAAATATTTACATATATAAATTTATATATTATATATATTTATACATCTGTATATATAATTTATGTATATTATATATTTATAAATTCATATACATATATTATGCATAATAATCCTTATAAAATGCTGCTAATACAGTCACCTTCAAAATTGAATTAAACTTAGACAGCAACGTGATATCAGGTGTCTTGCCTTATGTTGCTTATCCCAGTGCATATATATGTACATACATACATACATAGACATACATATTTATATACATACACTTGTGTTGTTTACGAAACAAATTGTATAATTAAATAAAATTCGCGCAATCACAATTTATGCCTTTCATTTCATAATTTCATCATTTTCACATTGCAATTTGTATTACAAATATACATACATACAAACATATGTACAAATATATAAACATGCAGATGTATATATGTATGTATGTATGAAATTTTTAATTGACGCATTTTCTAATCTATTAATTTGTCTTATTAATATTATAAATGAATATTAATTGAGTCTACATAGATATGTATATACATGTATATAAACATATGTACATATGTATATACATATGTACATGTATAAATATATTTATGTTTAATTACTGAACAGCCCTCGCATAACGAATATTGCACATACATATTTACAAGCATATGAAATTAAGAGAATTTTCATGGCATATAATAACAAAACTCTTACTTAAACTATATGTAAACATACAAACAACACACACACACACACACATAAACACTAGCTTGCAAAGTTATAGCCAGCCACAAAACAAACACACTGCTCTCTCTCTCTCTCAAACACACAACAGTCGTAAATATATTTACTCTTTAAGCGCACGCTCTCTTCAATGAATTGTCGAAGCTTTTTGCAAGCTTTTGGCGATAAGCCGCTGGTAAACAAACCTTAATTTCATTCACAGAAGCAAAACAACGACTTTGTCATACTCATCGGCGCCTATGTACATACGTACATACATACATGCATGTGTACATATGTACATACATACATACATAAAATATTATACTTAAATATGTACATATAAACATTCATTTGTAAACATGTACATATGTACATACACTCATAGAGGGCAAATGTACATATGTATGTACATATAGTGTGTACATACATACAAATGTATACAAGCCACACAGCGCAGCTTGTCGAATCATAATAAAAGAAATACAATAATATAGAAAAGCTTAAGCAAGCGACTCGACGACTCAACGACGCGACGCGACTCGACTCGACTCCATGTGCCATCAGAAATGTTTGCACTGTGGCTGCGGCTGCCGCTGACTCATTCTGTCGTCAGAGCAAATCACGGTTCTCAATTCGTATTACTCAAACATACAGAATATGGTCTAGGTAAGTAAGTATATGTCTCTTCTCACTGTCTCTGTATAAATGTAAATGTGAATGTCAATGTGTGTGTGTGTGTTTATGGATATATGTAAAGTGTGGTTTGTATTCTTATAAGCATATTCATGTCCATATGATGATTGTTTATTCTTATTAAAGGCTTTGATATTCCTCTATGTATTTGCATAAAACGTATGTATAAATGTATGTATGTATGTATGAATCTCTTCAGTTTTTTGTTTGTTTTTGTTTACAGTATATATGTACATAAATATATGTATATAAATTTGGGACTGTTGGGATATAAAATAAGCATGACTGCATAAATATGACGATTATATACATATGTATATACAAGCTTGCTCTGTGAAATCCTTTGTTTAAACACATTTCATGAACATTATGATAAGAATTGATGTCTTCTTTAATATTATAATTGTCAGTTTATCAACAATAATAACAAAAATCTTAAAGTTGTCTAAGCAACATATAGAACTGACAAATGCTATCATCAATTTAATTTCCAGTAGTAAACAGTGACAATGATGACGTAATGACATCATTTCCGGCGCATAATTGTTGCGCCATCAAATTTGTTGCTATGATTAATGCCAACAATATGTACATAAATATTTCATAGTAATAATATAATATATCTATATATATTACAAGGTAAATGAGAGAAAACCCTAGCAAAACACACAATTCTCACACACTGAAAGAAACATACCAATTTTAGGGCTTTGATGAATATCGAACCAATTGTTTCCACAGATACCATTTTTTTCGTTGTTTTATTTTTTATTTTTTCACTTGGATTTTTGAATCGAATGATATAGATCTAGATCTAGATATAGCTAGAGATATGTATGTATACTAAATATTTTGTTTTTTATTTTTTTTGTCGTTTCGTGATGGTATTCGTTACGTTGTCGTTAACAAACTAAACGTTGTCGCTCAACTGATACAATAGGCTTGCGGTAAAAAAAAAGACGAGTAAAACAGAATATGTAGCTTTTGCAATCTAAGGTACACATACATACACGGACACAGCAGCGATAAGTAGATAAGATAAGCCTCGGAAGTATGCGTATGAGTAAGAGATAAGGCGACGACAGGTATGTTGAGTATTGTTTGTGTCGAAATGGGTTACAATATGTAGTGTTATTTATTATTCCGCCAGTTGGAGAAAAAAAAGCTATATATATATACTATAAGTAATATCGCTACGCATGCGCTGAACAGGTTCAAAATTTCTTATCAAATTGTATTTCTGTTATCTCATTTAAGCTTTCATTATTATCAGTTAACTTCTCTCTGTGTCAACCTATTGCTCATAAGTCTGCATGTGTGTGTGTGTGTGTTTTTGCTAGGGTTTTCTCTCATTTACCTTGTAATATATATAGATATATTATATTATTACTATGAAATATTTATGTACATATTGTTGGCATTAATCATAGCAACAAATTTGATGGCGCAACAATTATGCGCCGGAAATGATGTCATTACGTCATCATTGTCACTGTTTACTACTGGAAATTAAATTGATGATAGCATTTGTCAGTTCTATATGTTGCTTAGACAACTTTAAGATTTTTGTTATTATTGTTGATAAACTGACAATTATAATATTAAAGAAGACATCAATTCTTATCATAATGTTCATGAAATGTGTTTAAACAAAGGATTTCACAGAGCAAGCTTGTATATACATATGTATATAATCGTCATATTTATGCAGTCATGCTTATTTTATATCCCAACAGTCCCAAATTTATATACATATATTTATGTACATATATACTGTAAACAAAAACAAACAAAAAACTGAAGAGATTCATACATACATACATACATTTATACATACGTTTTATGCAAATACATAGAGGAATATCAAAGCCTTTAATAAGAATAAACAATCATCATATGGACATGAATATGCTTATAAGAATACAAACCACACTTTACATATATCCATAAACACACACACACACATTGACATTCACATTTACATTTATACAGAGACAGTGAGAAGAGACATATACTTACTTACCTAGACCATATTCTGTATGTTTGAGTAATACGAATTGAGAACCGTGATTTGCTCTGACGACAGAATGAGTCAGCGGCAGCCGCAGCCACAGTGCAAACATTTCTGATGGCACATGGAGTCGAGTCGAGTCGCGTCGCGTCGTTGAGTCGTCGAGTCGCTTGCTTAAGCTTTTCTATATTATTGTATTTCTTTTATTATGATTCGACAAGCTGCGCTGTGTGGCTTGTATACATTTGTATGTATGTACACACTATATGTACATACATATGTACATTTGCCCTCTATGAGTGTATGTACATATGTACATGTTTACAAATGAATGTTTATATGTACATATTTAAGTATATTTTATGTATGTATGTATGTACATATGTACACATGCATGTATATATGTACGTATGTACATAGGCGCCGATGAGTATGACAAAGTCGTTGTTTTGCTTCTGTGAATGAAATTAAGGTTTGTTTACCAGCGGCTTATCGCCAAAAGCTTGCAAAAAGCTTCGACAATTCATTGAAGAGAGCGTGCGCTTAAAGAGTAAATATATTTACGACTGTTGTGTGTTTGAGAGAGAGAGGTAGAGAGAGAGAGCAGTGTGTTTGTTTTGTGGCTGGCTATAACTTTGCAAGCTAGTGTTTATGTGTGTGTGTGTGTGTGTGTTGTTTGTATGTTTGCATATAGTTTAAGTAAGAGTTTTGTTATTATATGCCATGAAAATTCTCTTAATTTCATATGCTTGTAAATATGTATGTGCAATATTCGTTATGCGAGGGCTGTTCAGTAATTAAACATAAATATATTTATACATGTACATATGTATATACATATGTACATATGTTTATATACACGTATATACATATCTATGTAGACTCAATTAATATTCATTTATAATATTAATAAGACAAATTAATAGTTTAGAAAATGCGTCAATTAAAAATTTCATACATACATACATATATACATCTGTATGTTTATATATTTGTACATATGTTTGTATGTATGTATATTTGTACGTATTTATGTATGTCTGTATGTATGCGCGTGCAATTTGAATGCTGTATTCTCTTTGGCAAGTGTCCTTGGTTTGCCGTTATCCTTATCAAGAATGCTTTTTTAGCTTTTGCGCTTTCATTGCCATTCTCGGCGGCGCGACTCTCTCGTCCTTCAAATGAGCAAAATGTCTCCTCAGACATATTAGTTCGTTGCGAACCGTCTCGCTGTCCAGACAACTAAAGGACTTCGCGACCCTCAAATTAAACTAAATATTAAAATATAGTCGACTTGAGCTCAATACGTTTCGTATCTCTATGATTTCTATATTTTCGCAACGCGTTTCTTTTGTTGTTTCTGTGCCGTGTTGTTTTAACGTGTTTTACAATTACATACATTATATACTGTTCTTTTGATAGTGTTATCTACCTTTTCCCCCTCTACCCCTCTATTTTCCCCCCCTCCTCCCTCTTCTTCTATATTAGACGTCTCTTTCATGTTCTTGTTATTCTATCGGTTTGTGTTTTTGCGCGCTCAAATAATGAGACATAAAATACTTAAGAAGCAAGGATAAACTAATTGACGTAAATGCATAACAAGGATAAACCTAACTAAGTCAAAATGAATTAAATTATGAATTTAACAATTAATACAAATTGCAATGTGAAAATGATGAAATTATGAAATGAAAGGCATAAATTGTGATTGCGCGAATTTTATTTAATTATACAATTTGTTTCGTAAACAACACAAGTGTATGTATATAAATATGTATGTCTATGTATGTATGTATGTACATATATATGCACTGGGATAAGCAACATAAGGCAAGACACCTGATATCACGTTGCTGTCGTCTAAGTTTAATTCAATTTTGAAGGTGACTGTATTAGCAGCATTTTATAAGGATTATTATATGCATAATATATATGAATTTATAAATATATAATATACATAAATTATATATACAGATGTATAAATATATATAATATATAAATTTATATATGTAAATATTTGTATAGACATCATTTGTCATCCTCTGCATACATATGTAAATGATTGTTTGTTGCCAAATCGAAAATTTCCATAATATGACAATCCCCGCTGGGGGATTGCAGCCAATCTGTATACGAAAGTTTCTTATTGAATTTCAATTACAATTTGTATTTTTTAAAGGTGCCAGAGAGACTTGTATATTTTTTTGCACTATGCAGATAATATATATAATATAATAATATTCATATATAGTATATATGTATATATTAGGCATTTTCACAAAGACAAGGCAGGCAAAGGACTCTTCAAATATGCATAAAGCAATTTCATTATATAGTCAGAGTTCCACTACCAATTTCTTGCAGCACACACAAGATGCATACAGCACAGTACAAATTGCTAGCATGCATCTCTGTTGTTGGTCTTGTTCTTAACCCGAAGAACAAAAAAAAAAAAAAATGAAGTCGTCTGTTATATTAGTTTACCATATATAGTATAGTATACTGATACTATATTATATAGTAGTAGTAGTAGTAGTAGTAGTAGTAGTAGTGTGCAATGTTCGTGTACCGTCAAAACATTTAGATGCTAATAAATTTTGTGTGCCTGCAACAGTCAAATGAACTGAACGAACGTGTGCTGCATACATACATATATAGTATATATATAATATATATGTATATATAGTGTATATAGTGTGCTGCTACATGCTACTTGCACATGCAACAAAATTGGTCTCCAATGACATTGAGTGAGTTCACAAAGCGATGAAATTGAATTAGATATCCAAAGCAGCAATAAAACGTTACGTTACGTTGCAAATAACCCAAAGCTGAAAAGCTAAACTCGAAGTCTGCGAATCTAAAAAAACTATTGCTAAAAATAAAAATAAAAATAAAAATGAAAATAACAAGCAAATGAATATATACATATATATATATATATATATATATATATGTATATATGTATAAATAAATAGAGAAGAACTATATAGACGCATATGTATGTATAGAAATTGAAGGCATCATCTTATTCGAGCTTTAAGTATGTTTTGGCTTTATACCTTGCAGCGCACATATGTATTTGTATGTGTGTTCCTCTGTGTGTTTTCTGAGGGAATATGTTTATAGCAGCTGCGATAGATGACGTCAGCACAAGATTGTTTTTTTTTTTTTTTTTTTACCACTCCTGTACTATGGCCTCTCTTGATATGAAATTGAAACAAACACAACTCAACACGACTTTGAGTATCATCATCATTATAAACATCATCGTCATCAAGAACATCATCATTACGAAGACATTTCAAGTTCTCTCTGCGGCGCGTCGGCGTCTCAAAATGGATGCATATAATAAAACCCCCTGAACGAGCCTCAGCGGTACTAGCAAATATTACATTTTGTCCTGGTGGTTTCTTTTTTCAGTGGGTCATAAATCAAATTTTATTTGAGAAACATTGCTCTTGCGTTGTTTTTGTTTGGTTTGTGTCTTAAGGAATTTGGTGTGTTTCTTTTTTTTTTTTGCTACTTCTCATATATAGTATATGTATATATATTTATTTTATTTTTTTTTTGGTATGAACAAAAACCAAAGCATAAATATTTGTACAGTTATTTATGAGTGTTGGGGGCTCATAGTATTCAGTATTCAGAGAGAGAGAGAGAGAGAGAGAGAATTTATTAAAGCAAAGGTAAAAATTCTTTAATTAAATTCTTTTAATATAAGATTCCAACATGTAGCATAAGTTGTGGTCAAAGATAAAACAATATTTATGCATTGAAATATCTATGTAAATATATATATATATATGTATGCTATTCCTTTGGTATTCCTATAGGCCTGCAGGATGTTAGCAGTTTCCAAATGAATTTTATGTCTTTGCTCCTGCAGCAAATCCACGTAAATCTCTTTTAATTAGCGCTTTTAGATAAACGTTAAAGAAGAATTCTTTCCCATTTATTAGGCATGAATTTAGGCATTGAAACAACTATTAGAAATTCGTAATGTTTATGTAGTCTACAATGTCTATAAATTTAATGGGAACGAAGCTCATAAAACTGTACAAACTAACTAGAAAATATTTTGGGTTAAAAAGAAAAACAAAAAAAAAAATAAATAAATAAAGAATCAACTTGCGACTACAGCGAAATTTGCGTGCAATTTTTTTTTTTTTAAGTCTGAGTTTCAGTTTCAGTTACAGTTTTAGAGGTCTACTTTGTGCCACCTACGACTTACGTAAATTTTTATTACAACAATAACGCAGAATCAGTCAAGGTAAAACAATAATAAAAATAAAAAACAAAAAAAAAAAAAAAAACGGCGAATGCGAACAAATATATCATACCACGAAAGGGAAACCACAACGATCGATTTTGGTATTGGCAAGGCTTTCTGTAGGTTTGGTTGGTAGTATACTATAGTTAAGAGTTTGAGAATATAGAGGTTTTATTTTTTTTTTTTGCTGGTTTTGGAGGTGGTCGTCGTTGGTCGTTGGACGTTGCCACGTGAGGTGAGGGCGATAATGATGACACACACAAGCATTGGAGCCCTAACCTTGCTAGCGCTGCGGCAAAGTCAACGTAAGTTACGTTAAATGACGTAAGACCAACCAAACGCCTCCGCTTCCTTCATGCCTCACCATGCCACCCATATCGCACCCTCTTAACTCCCCCCCCCCCACACCACATTTGCCAAACAAGCAAGAAATGCACACTCTAAGGCCCATAAACAGTATGCTCCTTAACATTGATGGGGAAATTGTGTTTGGAGAGAGGCGATAGATGGTTGTCCGCCGGAGCAGTGGGCGACAGGTATATCTCGTTTATATAGTGTAAATGTTGCAAAAACAGCATAATAAATTTAAATTGAAATCATATAAATCAATTATGCTTAACATATAGCATGCATATAATAATAAATTATGCTAAAGAAATGCGAAATTATATTCAATGGAATTATTATTATTATTGTATATACATACATAACATTCCAAATTGTACAATATTACTTAAACATGCATTTAGACTAATAGCACTTACCACTTAGTATGCATAATTACATGATAGTTAACTACGTACATACATATATACATAGTTAAGAGCTAACGTCTAGCAGAAAACTTTGCAACTGTTGAAAGTTACTATTGCAGGATATCGGGCGGCATCTCTCCTTGCGTTATCGAGGGCAGGCAGCAATGCAAAATGTACAAACTTCCTGTTTTTTTTTTTTTTTTTTTTTGCGGGATTCTTGTTATTTTGTTTTGCTATCTAGGACACTGAGCGCATTGCGAACGACTACTACTACTACTACTACTAAGTGCTGCTAGTGGTAATTGCATGCATATGTATGCAGCATGTCAGTACATGTTTGTACATGTCTGTACTTGTACAAATTTGTATATACATATATATGTATGTTGGGTACTGCTACTAGTACTATGTATAGTGTATAGTATGGGTCTCAAGGCCTTAATGCTAACTGTAACGGTAAATCGCAAAAACACGCAAGCAAAGCATTTAAATCGATTTCGAAATACAACCTTAGAATTTCGAAATCATTTAGGGTGAAAGCTTTTGACATACTAAACTTCTGTGTGGTGTTCTTACACACCTATTTAAGGGGTATATGCATTCTCTCTATAAGGAAACATAGCGATAAGTTTGCCTTGCTAGAATTACTGCTCGAAAGCATAGGAATCCGAGTAGCATATTACCATTATAAGGGTTTGGCAGAAATATTATATATATTCTTGAACAATTTCAAAACTAACTTAATGAAACTTGCTAAACTTACTGTTTAGTACTCGAAGTATTCGAATCTGAGTATTATAACAACTCCACAAGATGCTCTGCCAGAGTATTAAAACTTCAGTTCTAAGAAAAACGTAAGTTTTTTCGTTGCTTGTTATTAGTTATTGTGGGGAAAACTTTTAGGCAATTATAAGATACAAATTGAGCTAAATTGAATGATGTATACTTATGTATATAAGTATGTACGTATGTATGTATGTACATAAGTAGCTTAGTTATTATAAGTAGTATTTCCTATTATTTCTTTATACATATTATTATTATTAAAATGTTGCTTCAACATTACATTAAAACTATTTACTTTGATATGTCGACAAAAAAAAAATATCTTTTATTTGCGATTAATACATATTCCATAACATATATGTACATCTAGTATATCTATGTCTATGCCCTTGTGTATGTGTGTATAAACATTTGCGTGGTATCGTTCCACTGGCATTAGGCGAGAATTTGCCGCGTTGCGAGACTTGAAAGAAAAGCGTTGAAAGCGTTGAAATAAACCAGGAAACAATTTTGCAAAGCATAAATGTACTTAAGCAGGTAGCAGGCAATATAAAAGGCTATAACACACACACACACACGCACATAGACGAAAAACACGCTAGAATAAAAATAAATATATGTAAGAAATGTTTGTTGCGTCTAGAAGTAAGACAGCGATATATGTGTGTGGCAAATAAAAGAATATCGCTCGATACGCATTAGCACTTGAATATCTAAATGGAAATACAAGCTTATATAATAATCCCTGTAAATCGTCTGTAATAGACTTCCAAATCTCGTATATTATGTATAAATCTGATAACAGCTAACTTCATAAATTCAGATTACAAAACAATAATAAAGAAAAAGGAAAAAATCAACGACGGCAAATCAAAATTGAACATAAAGAACACGTGTGTTTGTGTGTGTGTGTAAAACGTAATGGGAGGAAGTCTTGCGGCAGTACAAATTGTATTAGCCAATAGACAGAAACGACCGCAATTAGCGGCAACAATTGTTGCTAAAACAAAATTTGAAACGATCGGTGATCGCTGGACATTGAAGGCCGCACCAATGCACGAAAAACTATTGGAGGAGACACGTAAAGAAAAGACTGAGAAGGTGCATCTTCTTAGCAGCAGTGCTAAGGAGAGACCACGACCAGATAAACCACATAAACAACAATCGAAATTAGCTGAACGATTACGTCGTTCATTTCGTCGCCGTGAACATAGTTCATTGGAAATTAAACGTTGTGATCCACCGCCGGATATAGAATTTCAAAATAAAAACACAACAACAACAACATCGTCGCCACTAGTTGCTGCTACAGATAATATTACTTTGGTTAATCGTTTGCCATTCTCGGTACCAAGTCAACTACAATTACCAGGCTTAAGTCTTGGCGGACATATTAATTCGGCATTACTTTTGGATAGTCCGGACGAGTGTACGCCACCAGAATACGCGTATCAGCATCTAAGTAGCGTTGCTACAACCAATACTAATTCAAGCAGTTCATTGGAAAGTTCGTTTGAAATAAACGAACTTCGAGATTCACAGACAAGCATCTATTACTGGGCGTGTCAAAGGAGTATAGATATGGGCGGTGAGATAAGCACTGCTTCGGCCAATAGTAATGATGCATCAGTGGAGCAGCAGATGCAGAAACGATTGCACTTATTGAATCGCAATGAACTAGCATCAACTGCAACTGCAACAGAAACAACAACAACAACAACAACAGCTGCTCCTGCTGCTGCTGCTGCTGGTGGCAGTGTTAATGCGAATGCCAGTCGCAGCTGTAGTTTAACTAGTGAAAGTAGCTCTGTGCGCATAACACGCTTACAGAACTTTCTCTTCAAGAATAGTAATGAAAGTAGTCGCAGTTGTCAAGGACATTCAAATGATGGTTTCACTGCATCATCATTTAATTCCTCATCTGGTGAATGGGAACAACTTGGAACGGGCACAACACATGTACCGCAACTTATGTCCAGCAGTAGTATTGGCGGTGGTGCACACGAACTTATGAATAGTCGTTCATTTCCCGAAGAGTGTACACCAGATGAAACTGATGCAGATGTCGATGCAACATTACCAGAAGAAACTGGTGATAGTGATGCTGGCGCCTATTATCAATATACACTCACATCTCCAAATAATCCATTTTTGCCCGAAATAACAGCACGCACATATCACAATACATATGGTGGTGATGGTTATCATTTAAATGATGCTAAAATTCAACCTAACGAAGATTTACAATTGGATCGTAATGTAACATCAGTGAAATATACTGGTTGGCCAGCTGAATCTCGTTCTACACAAATACCGACACCAGTGTATAGTCGTGCAGGATCACAGGAATCATCGGTAAGTGAAGGTGGTCCTGGACCTGGACCAACGCCAAGTCCAGCATCGAGTTCATCTTCAACGCCAGGACGACATCGACGTAAATTGTTTAGTTTAAATTCGCCAACGCGAATGTTGCATCATCAACAGCAACAGCAGCAGCAGCAGCAGACAAACCCAAATGCAACTGCTGCTCAACAACAGCAGCAACAGAAAATTGATATGTCCGCCTCGCCCACAGAGTGTATCAGCACATCAAATATCTTGGTGCGCACCCTTAATCCTTTCCTATCGACAGCCACATCGCCAGTTGCAGTGCCGACGGCAGACTTGAAGACAAAACGTGAAGAATTTTTACGTGCAACAATGAAAATCTGTTTAGTTGTGTCGCCGCCCACCAGTAAATTGCAGGTAAGTAACAACAACAACAACAGCAGCAACAACAACAGCAACAACAACAGAAACAACAACAGCAACAACAACTATAAACATTTTTTACAATTATTTTTTTAAAGCAAATTAATTTTGTATAATTAGCAAAAATGAAGAAAATAAAAATAAAATTTAATTTTCTATTTCTTTTTTTTTGTTTGTTTTATTTATTTTTAGTTACTAATTAAAAATAGTTAAACGCTGCAAAACATCATTAGCAAAATGCTGATGCTGAAATTGAACAGTTTATACTATATAGACATATATATAAATCAAGCTTTAATTGTGATGCATTTGTTACTATAGTCAAATGTATGACTCATTTCTCTCACTCTCGCTCAGTCTCACAAACATTCTCTCACTCTCTCGCTCTCTCTTTTAACATTGATTTGATTTCAGCTAAAATCAAAAAGTCTCACACATTTGGATGGCCTCAATACGTTGGTACCGTGCCATCATGTTGCTGCCGCTAACACTGCAACTCCCGCCGGGACCGCAACATCGCCAGGAACGTCAGCGCCAGTTGAGTCATTGGGGCAGTCAACGCATATGGTAAGCCAGCCACACATACATATAGTATATGTGCATGTTAGCATGTTAAGTCTATATATACATATATACATATACAACGTATATTATATAGACAGAGAGACAGACAATAATCAATTGAACTACAAATGTTGGCAAAATTTTTAACAATTATACAAATAGAATATGTATATTATATATATTATATAGACTCTTTGACGACATTTAGCAGATGCGAATTATAGATTTATGATTATCATTTATCAATCTATTAATTAAGAAATATCTATTATTTGACGTAGAGTATCTTGCAGTTGATAATGCTAATCTAGAATTTTCATTTTAATTATCATGTCTATCAATGAGTTGGCCATATCTGCAATTGTCAGTGATTTATAGCATGTAACATCAAAAAGTTACATTACTCATTCTCATTCCCATTTCCATTCCGATTGCTGCTGTCTATGCCTAGTGCTACTACATATATAATTATAATCTATATATATATTATATACATATATATATGCATGAAGCTTAAGCTATGCTGAGCGGCAATTGCTGCTCATAGCTTATCACTTATCATCATCTCACACACATATGCATACATATGTATCTATGTAGAAGTGTATAACACGCTGCTGCATGTCTGTTCAAGTAGAAATTTGATACTATAATGAATTCAATATGCAGTTCAATTCATTTATAAAGATAATAAAATGTTTGCAATATAGTTTTCATTAATTTATAAAGGTTTTAATAATAATTTTCATTATTTCAATTTTGCTTTATTTAAATAGAATTGAAAGATATTCTGTATTAATTTAATTTATTTATTATAATTTTTATAGTCATTTTTGTAATATTTTTTTTTTTTTAATAATTTAATTAATAATAAAGATTTTATTTGTAATATTTTTAATTAATTCAAGATTTTTATTATAATATTTTTAATTATTTCAAAATTTTTATTGTAATATTTTTTTTTTTATATTTCTTATTAATTCAATAAATTTATAAAAATTGTTATAATTATATTTGCAATAATTTTCTTAAATACAATTTATTTATATTATATATTAATGTTATATTATATTTTTTTTTCATTAATTCAGGTGTCAAATTCAGGCTTTTTTACGGTATCCTTTTGCTTGGAATCACGACAGTGTCTTGATGAAGAATTTATACCAGCACCCAAGGGCATGACCTTGCTGTAAGTATCTGTACTCGATAGCTATAACTGCAATAATATAACTTGAAATTGTATTAAATTTACAGAAATGCACTAAAACAAGCTTTACATAGGCGAAATCTAAGCTTCTCACAGATTGCCATAACAGATAATAATTCCACTTTTAGTAATTTAGATACAGGTAATATAATACTATATATATATACATGATCTTATTATTGATATTGATAACTTGTATGTAATGCAGGCGCAAGTCTATTGGATGAAAATGCTGATGTAGAAATATTGGCTGGTCATCATTTAGTCATCACTGAACGCGATAGTAGTCGAAAAACCTTACAAAAAGCAGCATCATTTGTATGTTATATTTCATATAAATTCATATAAATTTGTACTGCAAACTATATTATATATAACTTTATTTATAGGGTTCCCGTCAAAGACCACCGCGTCTTTTATCATCAGCATCAACGGAAGAGACTGGTGAATCGAGCTCAGCAACTGGTAAACAAATCCGTCAACGTTGGTCATCAATATTTGGTGTAAAAAATCCGCAGCAAAATCAACTCTATGAGCTACTCAATAATTATGCAAAAAATGGTGTGCCACAACGTACTGATGCATTGGGATTTGAGCTTCATTTGCTAGACGATGCATTAGATTATTTGCATAATATGGATAAATCATGGCGTGATTTTGTTGATAGCAAAAATATGACAGACAATGAGATTAAAATACAAACGGCCATCTGGGAATTAGTCACCACCGAAGTATATTATATACATGCACTGCAAACTGTTACAGATGTAAAGTCATAAGAATTTTTTGCCATAATTTATAGTAGATATTAGATATTAATAATTGTTATTATTGTAGCTATTTCTTGCCTGCCTGGAAGCTGTACAAGAGGAACGCTTGCTAATTGATGTCGATCAGCATAGATTGTTCTCCAATGTGCGTTCGGTATGTGAGGCAAATATTAAGTTTTGGACACTATGGCTATATCCGATGGTAGCACACAGTATTAGAACACATGAACCATTACGTTGCGCCTTCTTTCATGATGGTTTCATAATGTTTGCCTCAATATTTGCACCATACAAAGTAAGTTATTAATAATTTATCTATAATTGAAA
>JBAMBR010004601.1:0-30585 GCA_037044475.1 Zaprionus obscuricornis | reverse complement strand
TGTTTTTTCTTTTAAAAAGTTCGCTCGATAAATTGTTGGGCAATTTCAATAATCGCATATTTGGTATCTAGCTCCGATAAATCATTTGGCAAAAATATTCGGTATTTGGTGCCGATAAATAATGTGTCAACTATTGATGTTATTTACACGATTGTTAGCGCTGCATAAATATCGATATTCATACATTTTCTGTTGTTTCATCACTAAGTTTTGGCGGAATTGCTAAATTTGTGCAGAGTGTCTTAAAAAAGTAAAGAAAATAATGGATTTAAATAATGAAATTGATGCATTTAAACAAATGCTTATCGACAACACTGAATTTATGAAATCATTTGCAACTGGTTTGTTTTTATTTTTATTCTCCTTTTTATTTTCATGTTAATGCAAGTTTATTTTATTTAGGATATGGTGACGAAGTTTCTGCTTGTGTTAAAAAATTATTAGATGAATGGACGCCAAAACGTTTGGAATTTGCTGAAAGACTAATACAAATAAAGGAAAATCAGAAACGTGTGGATAATGTATTAAAAAAAACTGTCGATTGTACTAACACCATAGAAGAATTTGAAGAGAAATTCACAGAAATTAATGAACAAGAACCAAAGAAACGATCAAATATTAAAGCGACAGCAGAATATAAACAATTTAAAAAGAATATTTTAGCAATTGCAAATGCAAATGATGATGCTAACAATGATAATGATGATGTTGATGATGATGGCATTCAAGTTGTAACGACAGGTGGTAATGATGCAATATCAATGCATGATCCATGGTCAAAGGCGTTAATGAAGGATCCAGTACGTAATCTGAAATGTGGCCATTATTATGATCGTAGCTCGGCATTAGCTATTATAAAAATGAATAAAGATGTTACATGTCCGGTGGCTGGATGTGCCAGCAAGTCTGTTATTGTGGAGGCTAATCTTCAAACCGACACGGCCCTGTGTGAAAAGATACGTGCATTTATTGCCGAGCAAAATGCAGCTGAGGATTCAGATGATGAATAAATTACATTTTTTTTATATATTAATTTAGTTATAAGTAAAATAAAGATAAAAAAAAAATACGAATGCAATTTAAATTAAAGTGGCAACAAATATCGATAGCAGCAATAGCGTGAAGTCATATGTGCATGCCATATGATGAGCACATGATCTGGCAGCACTGTCAGCTGTTTAGACTCAAAACAATTAGCACAAAAGACTTAAAACTTTACAGTCTACAATAAAAAATGCATATTTAATAAGAAATATATAAATCTATAAATGTAAAGTGTTAACAATTGTGATGCTATGGCACAATAGCAGCAAATAAAAGCAACAAAAACAAAATAACAGCAATAATTGCATTTAAATCAACATTTGTTTTTGTTTTCTTAACCTTCAACCGCACTGCCGAAGAACGTTGCTGGCAATGATGCCGTTGTCCATGTACGCATTAGCATACGATGTGGCCAGCTGCACTCACACGCCTGCTGAAACGTCGCCTGATTTACATAATCCTAGTGATATTAGCTCTTATCCTTATTTTTGGCCATATCTTTGATCAGGTAAGTTTATGCTGTTTCGATAGTTTCCATTGATTGATTGAGCCTTGTTTTGCCTTGCTTTGCTTTGCTTATTACAGAATGGAGGATTCAGTGGATTACATTATGATGAATATAATGTACAACGTACACGTCCACTACTTTGGCAACAGCAATTGCTGTCACCCGATGAACAATTTAATCGTACGCATGATCCACAGCAACATTGCCGTAATTCTGTACAGGGCCGTGAACTCTTGGCAGATGAGCTTGGATTTGTATGCAAACGTCAACAGATACTTGCCAATGGTTGTTGTAATATTGAATTACCTGGCATTAGCTACTATAGCTGCCACAGTTGCAATGCAACAACAAATTGTTGCGGCATTTATGAATATTGTGTCTCTTGTTGCCTGCATCCGAATAAGCAGCCATTGCTGGAGCAAGTGCTTGTGGCAACAGATACACAGAAATATATCTATGCCAGTGTTGAGGATCATTTTGAGCTGTGCCTGGTCAAATGTCGCACCAATTCACATTCGGTGGAACATGAAAATAAATATCGTAATGAGGCAGCAAAATATTGTTATGGTAAAACTGAAGCACATGAATCACAGCGTCAAGTGGCTCCAAGAGGTGGTCAGGGTTAATTTAATATGCAACTGAATCAGTTCCATGACTAGCTTTTAGTTTTAAATCAAGAGTTTAAACTTCTATTTTTTTTTTTTTTTTGACATTTTTATACCCGGTACCCATAAGACACAATAATGTATAAGGATGCCCATATGTCTGACCGTATAAACAGCTGCATCTCGGAGACTATTCGAGCTAGAGTCTTGATTTTTTTTTTTTGCAAAGTGCCTGTATTAGTTGCAGGTAGCTTGAGTAAATTTTGGATTTTTGCCACGCCTATCACAGCTTACAGAAATCGATCAAAAGCATATATAACAGTACATATAGTGCACAATTTTTAAGCTGCATTTCTGAATTTTGAAACATTTACATTGTGATCCAATATAGGCGAGGTATATGAATTTGCTGCAGATCGGAATATAAACATGATAGTTATGCAATTTTCAATGTTCTAGGGTACCGGATATCACACGCGACTGTAGTTTTCTCACTTGTTTTTTTTTCTGGGGTAGAAAATGATTAAGAAAATTTTGTTAAATTTTTTAATTAATTATTTTGACATAGATAATTAAGAAAAATTGAATAGCAGCGTAATCATAATTTTAGTAAGTTGCTTTTAAAGCAACTTTAACTCAGGTTCAAAGTTTATTTTTCCCCCCTTTTTTTTTGTGTGTAATTTTAAAGTACAAGAAAATGAGAGGAAAATAAATATATATTTTTTTTGTAGTGCTAAGAGATTAAAATTAATTACTTATTAAGATTGTATATAGTAGTATTTAAAGATATATGTACAGTATGCATTGGCTATATGCAACTGTTGCTGCTGCTTGACGACTGAAATATGAAAGAGAAATATTTGTGTAAATTTAATTTGTTGCATGCATGTGCAACAGTTTGTTGCATATAGGAAATGTTTACTGTACTTGTAATTAATATATATATATTTATTTTTTTTTTTTTTTAGTAATTTATTCAGATTAAAATGTTTATAGTGAAATTTGAAAAGAATTTGATTTTGTTTTTTTTTTATTTTTTTTGTAGTTTAGTTTAATAGCAACGGTTCCTGCAACACTTGATTCTGCTCAATGCCATAGTAAATGATGCCATCCCGCACATAACCCCATGCCATGCGACGTGATGTAAAACTGATGCCAACATCTCCATTATGATCTATAACAATGGCACCACCTGTGCCACCAATACGTTCTGTCATACCTTGACATTCTTGATCAGCAGCTGCTTGTGCTGTAAGCTCTAGATGCTGTATGCTGGAAATGATGCGTTGTGCAAGATTATAACGCATTATAGTTTCACCATGTCCAGTTGTTGAAATGCCAGCAATACTATTCTCTGCATATGTGCCACAGCCAAGCAATGGTGTATCACCAATACGTCCGGGCCATTTACCCGTAATGCCGCCAGTTGAAGTGCCAGCTACAATGTGTCCATTATTATCGATGGCAACGGCACCAACAGTTTCACCACTTGGATCACTTTGTGCTTGATCTAATTCTGTGCGTGCATATGTTGTATCTGCACCCATTGCCTCTTGTTGCTTGAATTCTGCCAATGCTTGCTTAGCACTTGCCGTAACCAAAGCATTTGCTGGCAAACGTTCACTGCCGGTGTTTAATGCTAGTTCTAGTGCCGCTTGGCCGCCCAGAAAGACATGACGTTTCTTTTCCATTAGGCGACGTGCCACAGTTATTGGATGCATTATATCTTGTAGCAAGGTAATGCAACCAGCATGTAAATTTTTACCTTCCATAACACTTGCTTCCATTTCCACTTCACCGGAGGTATTAAGGCAAGCGCCATAGCCAGCATTGAATGCTTCATCTAGTTCCATGGAACGTACAGCTGCTTCAACAGCATCTAATGCTGCATTATTATCTGTAGATTCTAAATGTTGCCATGCGGCACGTAATGCCACCTTGATACCCTGCAATTTGCCAGCAACACGTGAATCGCCAATATCTCCAGCACCGCCATGTATCAATAGTATGGGTTGTGGCATCTTCCTCTTCTGTTCTGTTCTGATCGCTTTGAAGTTTGTTTAATAACTGCAGCAATTTCTTCTTTTACACTGCATACACTGCGCTCTCTTTTACTCTCTCACGCTCTAGCTGTCTCGCTCTTTTGCTTTATGAATTTATCACTTTGTTTGTTGTCGTCGTCGTCGTTGTTGTTGTTGTTATTGTTGTTTTTCTTGTTGTTGATAATGTGCACATAGACTTTTGCTTGCTTTGGGATGAACCTTAAAACCTGCTGACAGGCAATCGCAGCTGCTTCTCTCTCTCTCTCTCTCCGTACAATTCCGTTGCGTGAACTACAGTGTTCATTCGATAATGTGAGCTAGTAACACAATTTGATTAAATTCGAATTAAAAATTTCTTTTATTATTTAAATTAAAATGAAATATTTCTTTTATTTATGCAATTATTAATTCTTTTATTTATTTTTTTTTTTAAATTTTTTTTATATATATTTTATTTTATTTTTATTTTTTAATAATTATTAATTCTTTTATTTATTTATTAATTTATTTTTTCTAAATTTTATTTATATATTTTGTATGAATCTTTTTTTTTATTAATTATTAATTCTTTTATTTATTTATTTCTTTTTTCTAAATTTTATTTATATAAAATTATTCAAAGAAAAGTATTATTCAATTAATTTTTTTTTTAAAGAATAATTATTATTAATTTTTATTTATTTATTTCTCTTATATATATTTTATATTAATTTTGTATTTATTTATTATATTTTATATTTATTTATGTATATTTTATATATATATATATATATATTTTTTTATAATTTTTTAATATATTTTTTTTTCTGAATTTTATTTATATATATTTTATATTTTTTTTTATTTTTTTTAAATAATTATCAACGTTTTTATATATTTATTAATTTATTTTTTTCTAAATTTTATTTATATAAATACATTTTTTATTAATGTTTTTTTCTAATAATTATTATTAATTTTTCATTTATTTATTTCTTGTACATTTTATTTATATTAATTTTTGATTAATAATTATTTATTTTTTATTTATTTATATTTTTCTACATTTATTTATATATATATATTTTATATTAATTTTTTTAATTCGTTAATTCTTTTATTCATTAGTTAATTATTTTTTCTAAATTATATTTATATATATTTTTTATTTTTTTTTAATAATTATTAATAATTATTAATTTATTTTTTTTATTTATTTACAATTTTTAGATTCTTATGCATTTGTCATAATTATTATATACTCATATACTCGTATATCTAGCTTGCTATAATTTTGCATAGTTACTGCTCATTGCTCTAAACTGTATATAAATCGCAATGAACTGGATCGAACAACTATATCATATAGCTGCCATTTCCTGAAATTTACAGAATTTGAATTTAGTGATAACATATCGAAATCAGCAAAATTTTAGCCAAATCGTACGGCTGTATCATATAGCTGTCATAGGAACGACATATGAAAAATTTCATAACAACTTTTCGAGAATGTAAAAACTTTGCTCAGCCATAGATAGCATTGCACTAAAAATTTCAAATAGAATCTTTTGAATTTTAATTGATTTGGTTGCAATAATGTAAAACTGTAGCTGTAATCATATCGCGCTGCTTATAATCTATGTAGAGTTTGATTAATTTTAGATAATTCTTATCTAGTATTTCAAGTACTTTAATTTAATATTAATTTCTATTTGTTATTGATTAAGATTATCTAGAAAAAAAAAATATATATGCAAATTGTTGAACGTAGCGTGATAATTTTTATTATTAAACACACACACAGATAAGCAACATGCATCTGATATGACAGCAGGCTTATCAGCAGAGTTGCATATATCATTTTTTTTGCACAGTGATTCCATTTTTTTTTTTTGCTTTTTTGTTTTTGTGTGTGTTGTGTTTGCCGTGTGCCTCGCCTCGCTTCACCTCTTTTTGTGCCTTCATCTTTTAATTGCCTTTCAAGAGGCGCTCAACGTGCCTGAAACTGAAGTCGGGTGGGGCGGGTCTGTGCTGAGGGACTGTAGGGGCTGGTCAGCTTTCGACTCTTTACCATATGAATGGCCTTTTGCACAGATATGATGGACAATTGCACTGTGCCTGTCCCTGTGCTAGGGCTTGATGCTGTTGCTAGTCCTGGCTGTTGTTGGTGCCATGATCCTGGCTGCCTACTTGCCTTGCTTGCCTCTGCTTAAACAGCTGACATGGGAGAAAATGCAACGATGCATGTGTGTGTACTTGCCCCTTTCTGCATATTTAAATAGGGGCGTGGCCAGTGGGAGAGAGAGAGAGAGAGAGAGAGAGAGATAGAGGCTTTGGCTTGGACGCTGTCACTTTTGCCTGCCTGCATTTGACGAATTTTCACGCGTCGCATTTGCAGTTGACCTCAAGGCTCAAAGCTTCCTGTTGTCACCCACTGTCATGGGCAAGAGTAAGAGACTACACACTTGCTTTGACTGCCCATCATCCTATATCTGTGTCTCTCTCTCTCACACTCTCTCTCTCTCTCTCTCTCTCTCTCTGTGTGTGTGTGTATGCGTCCGACTAGACTTTACGCCATTGCATTGCATCGTTCGGATGCTTCCTTTTGATGTAGCCTCCTGTTTATTCAGAGCATCGCATAGAGCGAAGCCAATTGCAATGCATTGCGTTGACAAGGGATACCTTGCCCCACCATAAACTGGGTTATATCAACTCCATTGGCCTCGTCAACGTTGTCCATCGTCCATCGTCCAGCGTCCGTCATTCGTCTGTCGTCTCCTACGACTGCCGTATATACTGTGCATATATTTGCATTGCCCTGGGTGTCACAGAGACTGCGCTTTTCAACAACAATGAGCCGCATGAACACAATCATACACACTCACACACACACACACACTGTCTATGTTAAAGCCAGCAGCGATTTCTGTGCTGCACTTGCATTGCGCTAAACTTCCGTTGCCATTGCCGTTGCTGTAGCCAAAGTCAAAGCCAATCTACATCAGACTACAAACATCAAGAGAATCAAGGTATGAAGGCTCGCATACGCATACAACACGCTTCTACACGTTTCTACACGTTTATGCACGTTTCTCCACGCTCTAAACAAATACAGCATACAAATACAGCTTACAGCCTACTTTATGAGTTATGTTCTTCTTACCTAACATGAATCAACATACAATAAACGACACTCAAACACAGTGAGAGTGAGCGAGAGAGCGAGAGAGAAAGAGAGAGAGAGAGGGAGAAAGATATATACATAGAGATACTTGTACAATTGAGCTTAATGATTACAGAATATGAAGTTGAAGTAGCTGAGCATTTTCTCTAATTACTTGAACTTCACGTACCTCTCTCTCTCTCTGTCTGTCTTTGGGAAAATTTTAGCATAGAATTAATCAGAACTTAACAATAAGATACTATAATCGCTATAAAATTTATTGAGGATATGAGGAATTTACAAAATTATATGCAGTTCTTAGATAAAGTCCTAGAAAATTTCTCTTCCTATTACAATTTTTTTTTATAAATTCTCATTCTTTCTTTCTCTTTATCCTTTCATTGTCAATCTAGAATATGTTGAGCAAATGAAGCTTTCGCGACTATTTTTTCATTATAGGGTTTCCATACAAATATTCAAACTTTATATTTCTTTCCAACACTTAAATTCCAATAGGAAAAAGACAATTTCTCTTTTCTGTGTATAGAAAATTACAAGTGTGAGATTTTTTAATAGAGTTATCACGACTATCTCCTCATTTTCAACCATAGCATACAAATTCCATACAAATTTTGGAATTTTGTATTTCTCTCCAACACTTCATTTCCCTTAGAAAATTATCTATACTTCTCCCTTCTATCTTCGCTACTTTGTGTAACGTATAATATTCTGTTGATGAAGTTTCAACTTCAATTTTCTTCTTCTTCAATTCCCTACAATTCCCTTTTAAACCTTACAAAATTCCTATTTCAAATTCTTTGTTCATTTCCAACACTTAACTTCTCATTCGTGCTCTTTGTTCTTTCTTCGTCAACCTGAAAATTAGAATATGTTGAGGAAATTACAAGATTATATAGTGAAATGTTAATAGACTTCCAGAATTTTGTTGCTCATTCTACAATTTGTGACTTAAAAATTTAATTTCCTTACCAAATACTCAGTTTTCTCCATAAATTTTCAACATTTAGCTTCTTATTATTTGACCAGACCCGGAACTATGGGTGCCAGCGTATGCCTCGGGTGCCATGTTCAGGGACGCCAAAATCCTAATACAATGTTATTGAAAATTAAAAATGTAGTTTATTAACACTTAATTTCGTTTTCTTTCATTTTCTACTTAAATTTTTTACCCTATTTCAACTTCAAATGAAATTTTAGCTAATAAATCTTTAAAAAAAATATTTGCTAAAAAAATAAAAATAATAAAATAAAATTTATTTTTAAAGAAAATGCAATTTATGCTTTATTTGTATATCTATAGCTTTTTTTTTTGCTTATTGTTGTTGCTGTTGCATAGTTGAGCTTAACACTTATTTCTCAATTACTACAGTGACTACAAAACGTATGAGCACCACATAATTTTTATTGCTTTGCGTAATTCAATTTCAATTGCATTTTGTGGGAAACATTTGAATTGTTATTTGCCAAGTTTACTGTCATTACCATTGCCATACGATGTATGTACAATTGTATGTATATATGTATTTATGTATACAAGTTTATGCATGTATCAGCGTGTCAGTTCTTGTTTGTTGTACATACATAAATATATTTTGCGTTGACATTTTCTAAAATATTTATTTTATTTTATTTTTATTTTATTTTTTCAGGCTACATGCATTTAATGCTCTACAAAAAGTTAGAGTATGCAATATTCTTATATATAGCAAAGGTTTTTTTTTTGTACTCTGCCGTGTGTGTCACAGATCAACGGTAAATTGTGGTGCCAGCCAATGAATAATACGCAAAGTGCGCGTAGTATTCGCCAAAAACCAAAGCCAGATAAATGCATTGGCATAACATTTGCTAATATCTAAAAGAGATGTTGCTGTGCATAGAGTGCTAGGTTTATGCAGGGTATTTATAGTAGGGTATATATGTTTATGTCTGAGTTATATAATTATATTTTTAGGACTTTTTTTTTGGGATAATTTTCTCGAAAATAATTATTATAAAAATAATAATAATAATACATATAATATTTACAGGGTATTTTATAGTCTACACTATGTTGTTAATTATGCAAAAGTCTGCAGCACGCGCTGTTTTAATTTACATTTTCAATTAGAAGTGTTTGCAAAATGTACGAAAATTTGATTTACAAATATATGTAGATGTTGTTGTTGTTGTTTGTTGCTTGTTTCTCGTTTGTTGTTGTTGTGTTTTTTTTTTTTGCTTGTTGTTGTTGTTAGCATGCACTTTGTGCTGCATTTTGTATACCTCATCAATGCATTGATTGTCTATGCATGCACTTGTTACTAAAGCTCTTGCAATATTTATGCTACCAGCCGGAATCAATCATATACAATTTGCTTTTTAGCAACAATTACGTCATTTTCTAACAGTATAAATTAAAAAAAAATATATATATATATATAAATAAATAAAACACAATAACATAACAAAACCAAACTATATAATATAAATAAATGACCGAAGAAATTTATACACTGGCAAACTTCAATGAAAAATTTTTTATAGAAAAAATTCACTTGAAATATAAATATTTGAGCGATATGTTGCTATGGCAGCTATATGTTTTAGTTGTCCGATTTAAATGAAATTTACCAAATATCTTTGAATTATCACTAAACTGTAATACTGTAAACATCATCCGAATATCTTAATAAACAAAAATGTTTTTCATAGCAAAACTCATTTTTCAAGTGATATTCCCTATGACAGCTATATGATATAGTCAGCCAATTTTGATCAAATTTGGCTGACATCGGTATTTCCTCACTAATTTCAAGTTGTATAAGTTTCAGTCGAATATCTTAATAAATAAAAAGTTTCCTATACAAAAACTAATTTTCCAAGCGATCCTGCCTATGACAGCTATATGTTATAGTTACTCGATTTCGATAAAATTTGGTTGATATGGGAAAATCATTCCTAAAATCAAGTTCTATAAGTTTCAGGCGAAAATCTTAACAAACAAAAAAGTTTTTCATAGAAAAACTCATTTATCAGGTGATCCTCCCTATGACAAGTATGTGATATAGTGGTCCAATTTCAATCAAATTTAACTGACACCTACATGTCATCACTAAACTCAAGTTCTATAAGTTTTAGCCGAATATGTTAACAAACAAAAAAGTTTTTCTTAGAAAAATGTATTTTTAAGGTGATCCTACCTATGAAAGCTATATGATATTGTAATCCGATCCGACTTGTTGTGACTTATACAAAGCTGAAAACAATAAGAAATAACTGTGCCAAGTTTCAACACGTTAGCCTTTAGATATAAAAAACTTGTCTGCTTTCAACTTATGCTGTTCATGAATATATATACTATATAGAAATAAAGTATGCTGCTTGTCCTAACATATATGCACTCTGTAAGTGTATGAAGCATAAAAATAAAAAAAAAGTTATTGTTTATTACAAATTGAACACTGATTCTTGTGTTATACTGTATATGACCGCTGTATGTACAAGTATATGTGTTTGTGTGTGTGCTTGTGTGTGTTTGTTTTTTTTTTGCACTCACAAATCACGCAACAAAATTCACTTCAATTTCCGAACATTTACAAAATGCAACGAAAAATTTTGCAAAATTTCAAATATCAAATTTCAAGTGGAGCATAATAAATTGTGGCCACATTGCGTATGCGTAATCCCAATGTAAAATCAATTTGTGCCTGCTTTATCCGCATTTCGCCATATATATATATATATAAGTATGTGTGTGTGTGTGTTGAGTACTTGGGGTCAGTCGATAGTTGTAAGCACATAATTAGTAATACGATTAGCAATTATAGTTTAGCATGAGGCAAAGAGTTTTACCCCCTAGAAGTGCTAGAATTTTTACAAGTTGAAGTTGAAGTTGAATATGGCAAATGGAAAATGTGAAAATGTGAAAATTGAAAAGAGTTTAAATGTAAATTGTATATCGATTAAGCTATGTTTATACAACAGCCAACAGTGGCAGTGGCAGTGGCAAGAGGTATACAAACAAGTCTTGGGGCTGCTACTCCCATTGCCACTGCTGCTGCTGCTGCCAAGACAATAAATGCGTAAATCTGTGACAATTAATACCCTAAATCGGGAGCTCAGGCAGGCGAGAAAAAAAATAACAAAAACAACAACAACAATAAACTCACGCAGCACGCGCAAAAGTCAAAAAAGAAGGAGGTATGGCATAAGGGGCGTGGCTTTGAAAATTGAGTGTTGTTGGTCTCATTTACAACGGAATTGCTGCAGGTTAAGTGAAATGTGAAAGCAAGCTAAGCAAAACGGAAGGAGTTGAGGAAGCTGAAGAAGCACAACATTTTCATTTTCGAAAGCGTGAAAAAGTTTGTCGCGTTGCTTTTGCTGTTGTTGTTGTTGTTGTTGCTGCTGCTACTATTGTCGTCAACATGTTGCAAGCAATTGCTGGCTGACGCGCGCGTTAAGTAGTTGAATGGCGAATGGCGAACATTAAAGCCATGTTAATCGATTTTTGTGTTGCCTAACATGCGAATGGCAGCAGACAGCCGGCAGCAGGCAGCCGGCAGCAGGCAGCCGGCAGCAGGCAGCCGGCAGCAAGCAGTTGCTTGAACTGTTGCTGACATAAGCACATGCCGCTCTTGCTGTTTGTTGTTCCCCTTCAGCAAACGTTTGGCAAAGTGGAAAATAATCAGCATAGCACACAGCAGCATTTTACAGGTGCCACAGTGCTTAGTGCTTATGTTTAGGCATATTGGCTATTGCTTTGTAAGCATAGTAAGCGAGGAGCGAGAAGAATAAGAATAAGCCTTAAGAACAAGCATTGAAAATAGTTGTAAAAAGCATAATACGCAGCCAAAGGCAAATTAATCATTCGATTAGTGCGCATTAATGAGCCAAGTTTCGCTATTGATGCTATTGAAGCTATAGCAAAGCATTCAGGCAGCAAGCTGTAGCATTTTTAATGCGACTATAAACTGAAGCCCTACATATATTTGTATATAGTATTTGTATTTGTATTTACTATGCAAATATATTAATCAATTCTTTAGTCAAGTTTAATTTAATTCCTTATCATACTCTTGCCTGGCAGACTCCAGATATAGCATATATATTCATGTTGGGCATCAGTTGAAACCAAATTAATCTCTTATATCTAGAAGTTAACGAGTTGTAACTTGACATATTTACTTACTTTTGTGCTTAGCTTTGTATAAGTCACAACGAGACGGATTGGTCTACTATATCATACAGCTATCATAGAAAGGATCCCTCGAAAAATGAGTTCTACTATGAAACATTTTTTTATTTGTTGAGATATTCGGCTGCAGCTTATAGAATATGAGTTTAGTATTAACCTACAGATCTCAGTCAAATTAGATTGAAATCGGGTAACTATAACATATAGCTGTCATAGGCAGGATCACTTGAAAAATGAATTTTACTATGAACAACTTTTTTGTTAGTGAAGATATTAGACTGATGTTTACAGGACTTAAGTTTAGTGATGAAATATTCTTGTCAGTTAAATTTGATCAACATCGGGTCACTATAACATATAGCTGTCATAGGCAGGATCGCTTAAAATTTGAGTTCTACTATGAAAAACTGATTGATTTTTTAAGATATTCTGCATAATCTTACAGGAATTCAGTTTAGTGATGAAAACTCAATGTCAGTCAAATTTGATCGATATCGGGTAACTATAGCATGTAGCTGTCATAGAAAGGATCCCTCGAAAAATGAGTTCTACTATGAAACATTTTTTTATTTGTTGAGATATTCGGCTGCAGCTTATAGAATATGAGTTTAGTATTAACCTACAGATCTCAGTCAAATTAGATTGAAATCGGGTAACTATAACATATAGCTGTCATAGGCAGGATCACTTGAAAAATGAGTTTTACTATGAAAAAATTTTTTGTTTGTAAAGATATTAGACTGAAGCTTACAGGACTTAAGTTTAGTGATGAAATATTCTTGTCAGTGAATTTTGATCGATATTGGGTAACTATAACATGAAGCTGTCATAGAAAGGATCCCTCGAAAAATGAGTTCTACTAAGAAACATTTTTTTATTTGTTAAGATATTGGACTGAAGTTTACAAAATTTGAATTTAGTATTGACCTACAGATCTCATTCAATTTAGATCGAAATCGGGTAACTATAACATATAGCTGTCATAGGCAGGATCACTTGAAATGTGAGTTCTAGTATGAACAACTTTTTTATTTGTTAAGATATTCGACTGAAGTTTACAAAATTTGAATTTTGTATTGACCTACAGATGCCAGCCAAATATGATGAAAATCGGACCACTATATCATATAGCTATCATAAGCAGGATCACTTGAAAAATAAGTTCTACTATGAAAGACTTGTTTATTTTTTAAGATATTTGGCTTAATTTTACAGGACTTGAGCTTAGTGATGAATTATTCTTGTCAGTAAAATTTGAACAAAATCGGGTCACTATATCATAAAGCTATCATAAGCAGGATCACTTGAAAAATTAGTTTTACTATGAAAAACTTTTTTGTTAGTGAAGATATTAGACTGATGTTTACAGGACTTAAGTTTAGTGATCAAATATTCTTGTCAGTGAAATTTGATCGAAATCGGATAACTATAAAATGTAGCTATCATAGAAAGGATCCCTCGAAAAATGAGTTCTACTATGAAAAACTTTTTTGTTTGTAAAGATATTAGATTAAAGCTTACAAGACTTAAGTTTAGTGATGAAATATTCTTGTCCGTCAAATTTGATCAACATCGGGTCACTATATCATATAGCTTTCATAGGCAGGATCGCTTGAAATTTGAGTTCTAGTATGAAAAACATTTTGATTTTTTACGATATTCGGCTGAAGCCTTTAGGACTTGAGTTTAGTGATAAAATATTCTTGTCAGCCAAATATGATTAAAATTGGGCTACTATATCATATAGCTGTCATAGGCAGTATCACTTGAAATATTAGTTCTACTATTATAAACTTTTTGATTTGTTAAGACATTTGACTGAAGCTTACACAATTTGAGTTTAGTATTGACCTACAGATGCCAGCCAAATATGATCAAAATCGGGCCACTATATCATATAGCTATCATAAGCAGGATCACTTAAAAAATGAGTTTTACTATGAAAAACTTTTTTGTATATTTTGATATGCAGCTACATTCAAGTTTTGCGACAATTTCTACAGTTAAGTAAAATTTGAATTTAAAATCGGGTAACTACCATATAATATATATTATATTTTTTTTATATTTATGTATTTTTTTTTTTTTAATTATTTTTATTATATATTATTTGTTTATTTATTTTTTATGGATTTTTTTTTACTATTTTTTCTTAGGCTAAGCAAGTATATAAAAATCTTTGGCGTCCACAGTAAAACTTTTGTTGCCTTTTGTTGTACTTTAGTTTAAGGCTCAAATTCAAGCTTAGTTGATCGTTTTTTTTTGGCGTTGCCAGATCTATTTACATGCATATTTTAAGGAATTTTTCGGTTCCAACATCTGTTTGGTTTTATTTTTATTTATTTATTTATTTTTTTTATTTATTTATTTTTTTGTTGGTGTTAAGCTGCTTGCGGAAATGTTTCATCAAGTTGTTTGTTTGATTTAATGGAAAGTCAACTCTAACCCCAAAAAAGTAAGTAATTCATGTGTATGTGTGAAAGTGTGTGTGTATATGTGTGTGTTTGTGTGTATTTGGTCTTATAATACACGTACGCACATTTTGCAAACTGCAGTAAATTACGGTAGCTCGTTTCCACATGCCTTGTACTTTTACTTTACGCTTACCCGCAGCTCTTACTCTTACTCTCTCTCCTCTTGCTCTCTCACCTCTCTCTCTTTCACACACTTTGTCGGTTTCTGTTACACACTCGCATACACAATCATTTGGCACTTCGCTAGCATCTCGTTTTTGCAAAACTGTTTAAAGTGTTTTAGTATTACTGTTGGCGTTGGCTAAGCCAAAAAACTAACTTACACCTAACTAAATGACAAAGTTTTCTGACTCACAGGCGCGCACTCTCACACATACAGCACACACACACACACACACAGACATATATACAGACATATGTTGGCGTATATGAAGGTGTAAGAGAAACAACTGCATAGCGGTAATTTAAGGTAAACATTTCTTTCTATGCATAGGTGAGTGTGCTCTGTGTCTCGGCTATATGTGTGTCTTAGCTTTCTCTCTCTCTCTCTGTGTTTGTGTGTTTTGAAGTAACTGTTACCACATGGACACCAAAAGGCACGCGCTGAGTATTCACACACACCGAAATACAAGTTGGCAAAAAACACAAAAAAAAAAAACACATATGCCTGATACTCTGTAGACATAGATATGCTTGTCGGGTATGCACAACTAGCTCTTGAAGAAGCTGTTACAGCTGACAAAGACTTATCTATGCTGCTGCTCTGTCAAATGTATAGCGTAACTCATAGTCTTGCTCAATTTTTGGCAGCACAATCTTAACGCTTTTTAATGCAACTTTTTTTTTTCCTATTTTTTTTTTAGCTTTATTTTTTTTTTTTGTGATTCTTTTATTTTTGCGTGTTTTTGGCTACTACTTTTGCCACTACTTTAACCGCATAAGCGAATGCGACTGTATGAAGAAGGTGAATTTCCCAGTTTCCACTCTCTCTCTCTCTCTCTCTCACTTTCTCTGTGTGTGTGTTTGTGTGTAAGTGATGCTTGTGAACGTGCCGTGCGTTACCAGTTACTGTTACAGTTAGCGTTGCTGCTGCTGCTGTTGCTGCCGCTACTACTGCTGGACATAGTATGTACACTGAGAGAAATTAATTAAATAATTCTTAAGATTTAATTTGAAATCAAAAATTTAATTTAATTTCGTCAGACACTTGAAAGAAATAAAATAATAATCATAAAAATAAAATAATAAAATAAAAATAAAATTTTAAAATAAAAATAATAATCATAAAAATAAAATAATAAAATAAAAATAAAATTTTAAAATAAAAATAAAATTTTATAAGTTTGTTTTTACATTTTCTATATAATTTTTATATAATATAGTAATCAGATTCCATGTGATTCAGATTCAGACATGTGCATAACATAAAAATCTCGTAAATTTCAAGCTGATCGCTGAAAAATCACAAAAAAATGTTCATAATTTTTTTTTTTTTTTCAAATTTTCAACTGAAATTTACTGTCACAGCTGCTTGATATAGTTGTCCGATACGAACGGGCTTAAAGCTTTACAGCTGCCTAAAAAGTTTGACTAATCTCCAAAATACAGACGGAATTGTTGTTGCTGATCAGGAATATATATATATATATATAAAATAAATATAAATACTTTATATATATATAAACTTTCTTGCATTTGCCATGCTTTCCTTTTTTGGTTGGGAAATTGTATAAAAATTTATTTTCAGTATAATTTAATTTAAATTTACTTTAACTTAATTTAAGCTTGCTTTAACTTATTTTAAGATTTTATTTATTTCTTTTTTTTTCCTAAATTTTTTCGTCAATATTTTCTTGCTTGCAATTATTTTAATTTTTTTTATTAGCTGCTAAAAATATTGCTTAGACTTTCACTTATCATTTCTCTCAGTGTACTTATGTATGTGGCAGCTATTTTTTTCATTTTCTTCTTGTTATTACAATTGTTGCTGCTGTTGTTGTTGTTATTATTGTTGTAGTTTTGTTTTGGTTTTTTGGCTGCCGCCCCGACAGAGACACACGTCTACCGTCACCAGTTCAACATCTGCCGTCTCATTCGTCTCGTCTTCCATTTTACCGTCAACCATTTTTGCGTCTCTGTCGCTGCCTTTTACCGCCCACATTCAGAGTTGTAACTGGCATTTTACACATTTACAAGTTGCCACTTTATATTGCATAATATTACCACGTACATGTGCCACCTTGCCACCTTGCCACCTTTACGTTTTTTTACGAGTTTTCTGTCCTGAGTGAATTTGCGCCTCTGCATATGTGTGTGTGTACGTTGAAGTGTCTATGTTTCATTGTATGCGACTGTATGTATGTGTGTGTGTGTGTGTGTGCTTGTGTTCGTGTGTGAGTGCGTGTGTGTGTGTGAGTGCGTGTGTTTGTGAGTGTGTGTAAAGTAATTCAATAATTACGCTCTTGACATCATATTCGTATTACTTTTTTTTTTCTCTTTTTCTTTTTTTTTTTTTTTTCTGTGTGTGCGTGCGTGCGTGCCTTTATATCTGTGTGTGTGTGTTTGTGTGTGTCTTTGTTTGTTGACGAGTTTGTTTGAGAGCGTTGGCTGAAAAAGTCACACGTCGCTTAACAATTAACCCAAGTAAAACCATTTCTGATAAAGATAACAGATATAGCTAGCAAACATACAGAGAGAGATAGAGAGAGAAAGAGAGAGAAAGAGAGAGAGAGAGAGAGAACTATATAAAGGACATTAAGTCTAATCGAATCAAATATAACATATATTAAATACAGAATACAGAATAAGTAACAAAATTTTATTATGATTAATTTTGTGATTATTTATTAAAGAAGAAATAAATAAAATCTTAAAATAAGTTGAAAAGAAGCTTAAATTAAGTTAAAGTAAATTTAAATTAAATTATACTGAAAATAAATTTTTATACAATTTCCCAACCAAAAAAGGAAAGCATGGCAAATGCAAGAAAGTTTATATATATATAAAGTATTTATATTTATTTTATATATATATATATATATTCCTGATCAGCAACAACAATTCCGTCTGTATTTTGGAGATTAGTCAAACTTTTTAGGCAGCTGTAAAGCTTTAAGCCCGTTCGTATCGGACAACTATATCAAGCAGCTGTGACAGTAAATTTCAGTTGAAAATTTGAAAAAAAAAAAAAAATTATGAACATTTTTTTGTGATTTTTCAGCGATCAGCTTGAAATTTACGAGATTTTTATGTTATGCACATGTCTGAATCTGAATCACATGGAATCTGATTACTATATTATATAAAAATTATATAGAAAATGTAAAAACAAACTTATAAAATTTTATTTTTATTTTAAAATTTTATTTTTATTTTATTATTTTATTTTTATGATTATTATTTTTATTTTAAAATTTTATTTTTATTTTATTATTTTATTTTTATGATTATTATTTTATTTCTTTCAAGTGTCTGACGAAATTAAATTAAATTTTTGATTTCAAATTAAATCTTAAGAATTATTTAATTAATTTCTCTCAGTGTACATACTATGTCCAGCAGTAGTAGCGGCAGCAACAGCAGCAGCAGCAACGCTAACTGTAACAGTAACTGGTAACGCACGGCACGTTCACAAGCATCACTTACACACAAACACACACACAGAGAAAGTGAGAGAGAGAGAGAGAGAGAGTGGAAACTGGGAAATTCACCTTCTTCATACAGTCGCATTCGCTTATGCGGTTAAAGTAGTGGCAAAAGTAGTAGCCAAAAACACGCAAAAATAAAAGAATCACAAAAAAAAAAAATAAAGCTAAAAAAAAAATAGGAAAAAAAAAAGTTGCATTAAAAAGCGTTAAGATTGTGCTGCCAAAAATTGAGCAAGACTATGAGTTACGCTATACATTTGACAGAGCAGCAGCATAGATAAGTCTTTGTCAGCTGTAACAGCTTCTTCAAGAGCTAGTTGTGCATACCCGACAAGCATATCTATGTCTACAGAGTATCAGGCATATGTGTTTTTTTTTTTTGTGTTTTTTGCCAACTTGTATTTCGGTGTGTGTGAATACTCAGCGCGTGCCTTTTGGTGTCCATGTGGTAACAGTTACTTCAAAACACACAAACACAGAGAGAGAGAGAGAAAGCTAAGACACACATATAGCCGAGACACAGAGCACACTCACCTATGCATAGAAAGAAATGTTTACCTTAAATTACCGCTATGCAGTTGTTTCTCTTACACCTTCATATACGCCAACATATGTCTGTATATATGTCTGTGTGTGTGTGTGTGTGTGCTGTATGTGTGAGAGTGCGCGCCTGTGAGTCAGAAAACTTTGTCATTTAGTTAGGTGTAAGTTAGTTTTTTGGCTTAGCCAACGCCAACAGTAATACTAAAACACTTTAAACAGTTTTGCAAAAACGAGATGCTAGCGAAGTGCCAAATGATTGTGTATGCGAGTGTGTAACAGAAACCGACAAAGTGTGTGAAAGAGAGAGAGGTGAGAGAGCAAGAGGAGAGAGAGTAAGAGTAAGAGCTGCGGGTAAGCGTAAAGTAAAAGTACAAGGCATGTGGAAACGAGCTACCGTAATTTACTGCAGTTTGCAAAATGTGCGTACGTGTATTATAAGACCAAATACACACAAACACACACATATACACACACACTTTCACACATACACATGAATTACTTACTTTTTTGGGGTTAGAGTTGACTTTCCATTAAATCAAACAAACAACTTGATGAAACATTTCCGCAAGCAGCTTAACACCAACAAAAAAATAAATAAATAAAAAAAATAAATAAATAAATAAAAATAAAACCAAACAGATGTTGGAACCGAAAAATTCCTTAAAATATGCATGTAAATAGATCTGGCAACGCCAAAAAAAAACGATCAACTAAGCTTGAATTTGAGCCTTAAACTAAAGTACAACAAAAGGCAACAAAAGTTTTACTGTGGACGCCAAAGATTTTTATATACTTGCTTAGCCTAAGAAAAAATAGTAAAAAAAAATCCATAAAAAATAAATAAACAAATAATATATAATAAAAATAATTAAAAAAAAAAAAATACATAAATATAAAAAAAATATAATATATATTATATGGTAGTTACCCGATTTTAAATTCAAATTTTACTTAACTGTAGAAATTGTCGCAAAACTTGAATGTAGCTGCATATCAAAATATACAAAAAAGTTTTTCATAGTAAAACTCATTTTTTAAGTGATCCTGCTTATGATAGCTATATGATATAGTGGCCCGATTTTGATCATATTTGGCTGGCATCTGTAGGTCAATACTAAACTCAAATTGTGTAAGCTTCAGTCAAATGTCTTAACAAATCAAAAAGTTTATAATAGTAGAACTAATATTTCAAGTGATACTGCCTATGACAGCTATATGATATAGTAGCCCAATTTTAATCATATTTGGCTGACAAGAATATTTTATCACTAAACTCAAGTCCTAAAGGCTTCAGCCGAATATCGTAAAAAATCAAAATGTTTTTCATACTAGAACTCAAATTTCAAGCGATCCTGCCTATGAAAGCTATATGATATAGTGACCCGATGTTGATCAAATTTGACGGACAAGAATATTTCATCACTAAACTTAAGTCTTGTAAGCTTTAATCTAATATCTTTACAAACAAAAAAGTTTTTCATAGTAGAACTCATTTTTCGAGGGATCCTTTCTATGATAGCTACATTTTATAGTTATCCGATTTCGATCAAATTTCACTGACAAGAATATTTGATCACTAAACTTAAGTCCTGTAAACATCAGTCTAATATCTTCACTAACAAAAAAGTTTTTCATAGTAAAACTAATTTTTCAAGTGATCCTGCTTATGATAGCTTTATGATATAGTGACCCGATTTTGTTCAAATTTTACTGACAAGAATAATTCATCACTAAGCTCAAGTCCTGTAAAATTAAGCCAAATATCTTAAAAAATAAACAAGTCTTTCATAGTAGAACTTATTTTTCAAGTGATCCTGCTTATGATAGCTATATGATATAGTGGTCCGATTTTCATCATATTTGGCTGGCATCTGTAGGTCAATACAAAATTCAAATTTTGTAAACTTCAGTCGAATATCTTAACAAATAAAAAAGTTGTTCATACTAGAACTCACATTTCAAGTGATCCTGCCTATGACAGCTATATGTTATAGTTACCCGATTTCGATCTAAATTGAATGAGATCTGTAGGTCAATACTAAATTCAAATTTTGTAAACTTCAGTCCAATATCTTAACAAATAAAAAAATGTTTCTTAGTAGAACTCATTTTTCGAGGGATCCTTTCTATGACAGCTTCATGTTATAGTTACCCAATATCGATCAAAATTCACTGACAAGAATATTTCATCACTAAACTTAAGTCCTGTAAGCTTCAGTCTAATATCTTTACAAACAAAAAATTTTTTCATAGTAAAACTCATTTTTCAAGTGATCCTGCCTATGACAGCTATATGTTATAGTTACCCGATTTCAATCTAATTTGACTGAGATCTGTAGGTTAATACTAAACTCATATTCTATAAGCTGCAGCCGAATATCTCAACAAATAAAAAAATGTTTCATAGTAGAACTCATTTTTCGAGGGATCCTTTCTATGACAGCTACATGCTATAGTTACCCGATATCGATCAAATTTGACTGACATTGAGTTTTCATCACTAAACTGAATTCCTGTAAGATTATGCAGAATATCTTAAAAAATCAATCAGTTTTTCATAGTAGAACTCAAATTTTAAGCGATCCTGCCTATGACAGCTATATGTTATAGTGACCCGATGTTGATCAAATTTAACTGACAAGAATATTTCATCACTAAACTTAAGTCCTGTAAACATCAGTCTAATATCTTCACTAACAAAAAAGTTGTTCATAGTAAAATTCATTTTTCAAGTGATCCTGCCTATGACAGCTATATGTTATAGTTACCCGATTTCAATCTAATTTGACTGAGATCTGTAGGTTAATACTAAACTCATATTCTATAAGCTGCAGCCGAATATCTCAACAAATAAAAAAATGTTTCATAGTAGAACTCATTTTTCGAGGGATCCTTTCTATGATAGCTGTATGATATAGTAGACCAATCCGTCTCGTTGTGACTTATACAAAGCTAAGCACAAAAGTAAGTAAATATGTCAAGTTACAACTCGTTAACTTCTAGATATAAGAGATTAATTTGGTTTCAACTGATGCCCAACATGAATATATATGCTATATCTGGAGTCTGCCAGGCAAGAGTATGATAAGGAATTAAATTAAACTTGACTAAAGAATTGATTAATATATTTGCATAGTAAATACAAATACAAATACTATATACAAATATATGTAGGGCTTCAGTTTATAGTCGCATTAAAAATGCTACAGCTTGCTGCCTGAATGCTTTGCTATAGCTTCAATAGCATCAATAGCGAAACTTGGCTCATTAATGCGCACTAATCGAATGATTAATTTGCCTTTGGCTGCGTATTATGCTTTTTACAACTATTTTCAATGCTTGTTCTTAAGGCTTATTCTTATTCTTCTCGCTCCTCGCTTACTATGCTTACAAAGCAATAGCCAATATGCCTAAACATAAGCACTAAGCACTGTGGCACCTGTAAAATGCTGCTGTGTGCTATGCTGATTATTTTCCACTTTGCCAAACGTTTGCTGAAGGGGAACAACAAACAGCAAGAGCGGCATGTGCTTATGTCAGCAACAGTTCAAGCAACTGCTTGCTGCCGGCTGCCTGCTGCCGGCTGCCTGCTGCCGGCTGCCTGCTGCCGGCTGCCTGCTGCCATTCGCATGTTAGGCAACACAAAAATCGATTAACATGGCTTTAATGTTCGCCATTCACCATTCAACTACTTAACGCGCGCGTCAGCCAGCAATTGCTTGCAACATGTTGACGACAATAGTAGCAGCAGCAACAACAACAACAACAACAACAACAGCAAAAGTAACGCGACAAACTTTTTCACGCTTTCGATAATGAAAATGTTGTGCTTCTTCAGCTTCCTCAACTCCTTCCGTTTTGCTTAGCTTGCTTTCACATTTCACTTAACCTGCAGCAATTCCGTTGTAAATGAGACCAACAACACTCAATTTTCAAAGCCACGCCCCTTATGCCATACCTCCTTCTTTTTTGACTTTATGTTGGCTTTGCGCGTGCTGCGTGAGTTTATTGTTGTTGTTGTTTTTGTTATTTTTTTTCTCGCCTGCCTGAGCTCCCGATTTAGGGTATTAATTGTCACAGATTTACGCATTTATTGTCTTGGCAGCAGCAGCAGCAGTGGCAATGGGAGTAGCAGCCCCAAGACTTGTTTGTATACCTCTTGCCACTGCCACTGCCACAGCCACTGCCACTGTTGGCTGTTGTATAAACATAGCTTAATCGATATACAATTTACATTTAAACTCTTTTCAATTTTCACATTTTCCATTTGCCATATTCAACTTCAACTTCAACTTGTAAAAATTCTAGCACTTCTAGGGGGTAAAACTCTTTGCCTCATGCTAAACTATAATTGCTAATCGTATTACTAATTATGTGCTTACAACTATCGACTGACCCCAAGTACTCAACACACACACACACATACTTATATATATATATATATGGCGAAATGCGGATAAAGCAGGCACAAATTGATTTTACATTGGGATTACGCATACGCAATGTGGCCACAATTTATTATGCTCCACTTGAAATTTGATATTTGAAATTTTGCAAAATTTTTCGTTGCATTTTGTAAATGTTCGGAAATTGAAGTGAATTTTGTTGCGTGATTTGTGAGTGCAAAAAAAAAACAAACGCACACAAGCACACACACAAACACATATACTTGTACATACAGCGGTCATATACAGCATAACACAAGAATCAGTGTTCAATTTGTAATAAACAATAACTTTTTTTTTATTTTTATGCTTCATACACTTACAGAGTGCATATATGTTAGGACAAGCAGCATACTTTATTTCTATATAGTATATATATTCATGAACAGCATAAGTTGAAAGCAGACAAATTTTTTATATCTAAAGGCTAACGTGTTGAAACTTGGCACAGTTATTTCTTATTGTTTTCAGCTTTGTATAAGTCACAACAAGTCGGATCGGATTACAATATCATATAGCTTTCATAGGTAGGATCACCTTAAAAATACATTTTTGTTTGTTAACATATTCGGCTAAAACTTATAGAACTTGAGTTTAGTGATGACATGTAGGTGTCAGTTAAATTTGATCGAAATTGGACCACTATATCACATACCTGTCATAGGGAGGATCACCTGAAAAATGAGTTTTTCTATGAAAAACTTTTTTGTTTGTTAAGATATTCGCCTGAAACTTATAGAACTTGATTTTAGGAATGATTTTCCCATATCAGCCAAATTTGATCGAAATCGAGTAACTATAACATATAGCTGTCATAGGCAGGATCGCTTGGAAAATTAGTTTTTGTATAGAAAACTTTTTATTTATTAAGATATTAAGACTGAAACTTATACAACTTGAGATTAGTGAGGAAATACCGATGTCAGCCAAATTTGATCAAAATTGGGTCACTATATCATATAGCTGTCATAGGGAATATCACTTGAAAAATGAGTTTTGCTATGAAAAACATTTTTGTTTATTAAGATATTCGGATGATGTTTACAGTATTACAGTTTAGTGATAATTCAAAGATATTTGGTAAATTTCATTTAAATCGGACAACTAAAACATATAGCTGCCATAGCAACATATCGCTCAAATATTTATATTTCAAGTTAATTTTTTCTATAAAAAATTTTTCATTGAAGTTTGCCAGTGTATAAATTTCTTCGGTCATTTATTTATATTATATAGTTTGGTTTTGTTATGTTATTGTGTTTTATTTATTTATATATATATATATATTTTTTTTTAATTTATACTGTTAGAAAATGACGTAATTGTTGCTAAAAAGCAAATTGTATATGATTGATTCCGGCTGGCAGCATAAATATTACAAGAGCTTTAGTAACAAGTGCATGCATAGACAATCAATGCATTGATGAGGTATACAAAATGCAGCACAAAGTGCATGCTAACAACAACAACAAGCAAAAAAAAACACAACAACAACAAACGAGAAACAAGCAACAAACAACAACAACAACATCTACATATATTTGTAAATCAAATTTTCGTACATTTTGCAAACACTTCTAATTGAAAATGTAAATTAAAACAGCGCGTGCTACAGACTTTTGCATAATTAACAACATAGTGTAGACTATAAAATACCCTGTAAATATTATATGTATTAATATTATTATTTTTATAATAATTATTTTCGAGAAAATTATCCCAAAAAAAAAAGTCCTAAAAATATAATTATATAACTCAGACATAAACATATATACCCCACCATAAATACCCTGCATAAACCTAGCACTCTATGCACAGCAACATCTCTTTTAGATATTAGCAAATGTTATGCCAATGCATTTATCTGGCTTTGGTTTTTGGCGAATACTACGCGCACTTTGCGTATTATTCATTGGCTGGCACCACAATTTACCGTTGATCTGTGACACACACGGCAGAGTACAAAAAAAAAACCTTTGCTATATATAAGAATATTGCATACTCTAACTTTTTGTAGAGCATTAAATGCATGTAGCCTGAAAAAATAAAATAAAAATAAAATAAAATAAATATTTTAGAAAATGTCAACGCAAAATATATTTATGTATGTACAACAAACAAGAACTGACACGCTGATACATGCATAAACTTGTATACATAAATACATATATACATACAATTGTACATACATCGTATGGCAATGGTAATGACAGTAAACTTGGCAAATAACAATTCAAATGTTCCCCACAAAATGCAATTGAAATTGAATTACGCAAAGCAATAAAAATTATGTGGTGCTCATACGTTTTGTAGTCACTGTAGTAATTGAGAAAATAAGTGTTAAGCTCAACTATGCAACAGCAACAACAATAAGCAAAAAAAAAAAAGCTATAGATATACAAATAAAGCATAAATTGCATTTTCTTTAAAAATAAATTTTATTTTATTATTTTTATTTTTTTAGCAAATATTTTTTTTAAAGATTTATTAGCTAAAATTTCATTTGAAGTTGAAATAGGGTAAAAAATTTAAGTAGAAAATGAAAGAAAACGAAATTAAGTGTTAATAAACTACATTTTTAATTTTCAATAACATTGTATTAGGATTTTGGCGTCCCTGAACATGGCACCCGAGGCATACGCTGGCACCCATAGTTCCGGGTCTGGTAAAATAATAAGAAGCTAAATGTTGAAAATGTATGGAGAAAACTGAGTATTTGGTAAGGAAATTAAATTTTTAAGTTACAAATTGTAGAATGAGCAACAAAATTCTGGAAGTCTATTAAAATTTCACTATATAATCTTGTAATTTCCTCAACATATTCTAATTTTTAGATTGACGAAGAAAGAACAAAGAGCACGAATGAGAAGTTAAGTGTTGGAAATGAACAAAGAATTTGAAATAGGAATTTTGTAAGGTTTAAAAGGGAATTGTAGGGAATTGAAGAAAAAAGTTCTGAAACTCTATTAATGATCTTACTATAATATTGAAACTTCATCAACAGAATATTATACGTTACACAAAGTAGCGAAGATAGAAGGGAGAAGTATAGATAATTTTCTAAGGGAAATTAAGTATTGGAGAGGCATACAAAATTCCAAAATTTGTATGAAATTTGTATGCTATGGTTGGAAATGAGGAGATAGTCGTGATAACTCTATTAAAAAATCTCACACTTGTAATTTTCTATACACAGAAAAGAGAAATTGTCTTTTTCCTATTGGAATTTAAGTGTTGGAAAGAAATAAAAAGTTTGAATATTTGTATGGAAACCCTATAATGAAAAAATAGTCGCGAAAGCTTCATTTGCTCAACATATTCTAAATTGACAGTGAAAGGATAAAGAGAAAGAAAGAATGAGAATTTATAAAAAAAAATTGTAATAGGAAGAGAAATTTTCTAGGACTTTATCTAAGAACTGCATATAATTTTGTAAATTCCTCATATCCTCAATAAATTTTATAGCGATTATAGTATCTTATTGTTAAGTTCTGATTAATTCTATGCTAAAATTTTCCCAAAGACAGACAGAGAGAGAGAGAGGTACGTGAAGTTCAAGTAATTAGAGAAAATGCTCAGCTACTTCAACTTCATATTCTGTAATCATTAAGCTCAATTGTACAAGTATCTCTATGTATATATCTTTCTCCCTCTCTCTCTCTCTCTCTCTCTCTCTCTCTCGCTCTCTCGCTCACTCTCACTGTGTTTGAGTGTCGTTTATTGTATGTTGATTCATGTTAGGTAAGAAGAACATAACTCATAAAGTAGGCTGTAAGCTGTATTTGTATGCTGTATTTGTTTAGAGCGTGGAGAAACGTGCATAAACGTGTAGAAACGTGTAGAAGCGTGTTGTATGCGTATGCGAGCCTTCATACCTTGATTCTCTTGATGTTTGTAGTCTGATGTAGATTGGCTTTGACTTTGGCTACAGCAACGGCAATGGCAACGGAAGTTTAGCGCAATGCAAGTGCAGCACAGAAATCGCTGCTGGCTTTAACATAGACAGTGTGTGTGTGTGTGTGTGAGTGTGTATGATTGTGTTCATGCGGCTCATTGTTGTTGAAAAGCGCAGTCTCTGTGACACCCAGGGCAATGCAAATATATGCACAGTATATACGGCAGTCGTAGGAGACGACAGACGAATGACGGACGCTGGACGATGGACGATGGACAACGTTGACGAGGCCAATGGAGTTGATATAACCCAGTTTATGGTGGGGCAAGGTATCCCTTGTCAACGCAATGCATTGCAATTGGCTTCGCTCTATGCGATGCTCTGAATAAACAGGAGGCTACATCAAAAGGAAGCATCCGAACGATGCAATGCAATGGCGTAAAGTCTAGTCGGACGCATACACATACACACAGAGAGAGAGAGAGAGAGAGAGAGAGTGTGTGTGAGAGAGAGAGAGAGACAGATATAGGATGATGGGCAGTCAAAGCAAGTGTGTAGTCTCTTACTCTTGCCCATGACAGTGGGTGACAACAGGAAGCTTTGAGCCTTGAGGTCAACTGCAAATGCGACGCGTGAAAATTCGTCAAATGCAGGCAGGCAAAAGTGACAGCGTCCAAGCCAAAGCCTCTATCTCTCTCTCTCTCTCTCTCTCTCCCACTGGCCACGCCCCTATTTAAATATGCAGAAAGGGGCAAGTACACACACATCCATCGTTGCATTTTCTCCCATGTCAGCTGTTTAAGCAGAGGCAAGCAAGGCAAGTAGGCAGCCAGGATCATGGCACCAACAACAGCCAGGACTAGCAACAGCATCAAGCCCTAGCACAGGGACAGGCACAGTCCAATTGTCCATCATATCTGTGCAAAAGGCCATTCATATGGTAAAGAGTCGAAAGCTGACCAGCCCCTACAGTCCCTCAGCACAGACCCGCCCCACCCGACTTCAGTTTCAGGCACGTTGAGCGCCTCTTGAAAGGCAATTAAAAGATGAAGGCACAAAAAGAGGTGAGGCGAGGCGAGGCACACGGCAAACACAACACACACAAAAACAAAAAAACAAAAAAAAAAATTGGAATCACTGTGCAAAAAAAAATGATATATGCAACTCTGCTGATAAACCTGCTGTCATATCAGATGCATGTTGCTTATCTGTGTGTGTGTGTGTGTGTTTAATAATAAAAATTATCACGCTACGTTCAACAATTTGCATATATATTTTTTTTCTAGATAATCTTAATCAATAACAAATAGAAATTAATATTAAATTAAAGTACTTGAAATACTAGATAAGAATTATCTAAAATTAATCAAACTCTACATAGATTATAAGCAGCGCGATATGATTACAGCTACAGTTTTACATTATTGCAACGAAATCAATTAAAATTCAAAAGATTCTATTTGAAATTTTTAGTGCAATGCTATCTATGGCTGAGCAAAGTTTTTACATTCTCGAAAAGTTGTTATGAAATTTTTCATATGTCGTTCCTATGACAGCTATATGATACAGCCGTATGATATGGCTCAAATTTTGCTGATATATATATGTTATCACTAAATTCAAATTCTGTAAATTTCAGGAAATGGCAGCTATATGATATAGTTGTTCGATCTGGTTCATTGCGATTTATATACAGTTTAGAGCAATGAGCAGTAACTATGCAAAATTATAGCAAGATATACGAGTATATGAGTATATAATAATTATGACAAATGCATAAGAAACTAAAAATTGTAATTAAATATTTATGTAAAATATGAATATAAAAAAATAATATAAAATTTATAAATAAAAATCAAAATATGAAAAAATTAAAATTTAAAAAAAAAAATAAAATAAATTAATTAATTAATACAACAGATTAAAACAAAAATAAAATTTACAAAAATAAATAAATAAAAAATTCATAATTAGTAAACAAAAATTAATAGAAAATATATATAAATAAAATGTAGAAAAAAAAAATAAATTAATAATTATTAATAATTATTAAAAAAAAATAAAAAATATATATAAATATAATTTAGAAAAAATAATTAACTAATGAATAAAAGAATTAACGAATTAAAAAAATTAATATAAAATATATATATATAAATAAATGTAGAAAAATATAAATAAATAAAAAATAAATAATTATTAATCAAAAATTAATATAAATAAAATGAACAAGAAATAAATAAATGAAAAATTAATAATAATTATTAGAAAAAAACATTAATAAAAAATATATTTATATAAATAAAATTTAGAAAAAAATAAATTAATAAATATATAAAAACGTTGATAATTATTTAAAAAAAATAAAAAAAATATAAAATATATAATTATTTAAAAAAAATAAAAAAAATATAAAATATATATAAATAAAATTCAGAAAAAAAATATATTAAAAAATTAAAAATTATAAATATATATATATATATGTATATATATAAAATATACTTAAATAAATATAAAATATAATAAATAAATACAAAATTAATATAAAATATATATAAGAGAAATAAATAAATAAAAATTTATAATAATTATTATTAAAAAAAAAAAATTAATTGAATAATACTTTTCTTTGAATAATTTTATATAAATAAAATTTAGAACAAAGAAATAAATAAATAAAAGAATTAATAATTAATAAAAAAAAAGATTCATACAAAATATATAAATAAAATTTAGAAAAAATAAAGTAATAAATAAATAAAATAAATAAAATGAATAAAATAAATAAAATAAATAAAATAAATAAAATAAATAAAATAAATAAAATAAATAAAATAAATAAATAATAAATAATTATTAAAAAATAAAAATAAAATAAAATATATATAAAAAAAAATTTAAAAAAAAAAAATAAATAAATAAATAAATAAAATAAATAAATAAATAATTGCATAAATAAAAGAAATATTTCATTTTAATTTAAATAATAAAAGAAATTTTTAATTCGAATTTAATCAAATTGTGTTACTAGCTCACATTATCGAAT